>JAWPHD010005200.1:0-168528 GCA_037043455.1 Cyrtodaria siliqua
AACTATGGAGGAGTTCCATCATGTCTTGGCCTAAATTGGCTCATTTGTACAAAGAAAGACATTGATCTTATCATTATATTCCATGTGAAGTTTGGTCAACGGACTAAGCCAAAGTGCAGTCACACAAGCTCACTTGAGCTAAACAAGAGGGTCATTTGGCTATGAATCACCCACCTTATGACCTTGTCGCATTGTGGCATTTGCAACAGTGACAAGACGGGATAATAGGCGGGAGATAGCAACAGTGGAAGATATGTCCCAATTGCTCACCTCTGATTCAAGAGAGCTTGAAACAAGAGCGTCGTTTACGAGGTATTATACGTCCGCTTACCAATGTTTTTTTGCTGTTTTTTTTAATGTGAAAAGCATTTCCAAGGGGTCAGGTCAATATGACCGTAACCTTTGACCTACTTCCAATATATATATACTTAATAATACAGTCTGTCCATCACCTAAGTGTGTTGATTCTGTCATCGACACAGAACAAAGAACCTAAAATCCGTTTTAAGACATGGAAAACAAGAAAATACGTTTTCTATGACGAGTCACTGCGACCATTACCTTTGACTTAGCAACCTCTAAAATAATTGGGATCATGACAGTCTACGAAGTTTCATGATCCTACGTTGAAAGTTCTAGGTATAGCGCGGAACCCGGTTTTGTCGGGTCACCACGACCTTTACCTTTGACCTAGTGACCTCAAAAACAGGAGGGAGCATCATGGACAGAATATTTTATGATCTAAGTTTGAAAGGTATAGTTCAGAATCAGGTTTCTATGCCGGGTCACCGTGCCCTTTGAATTAGTGACCTCAAAAACAATATGGATCACCCTCGTCACACCGGCAGTCTATGAAGTTTCATGATCCTAGGTTGAAACGTACTCGATTACTCGAACGAAAGCCGTTTTTTTATGCCGGGTTACCACGACCGTTATCTGGTGACCCCAAAAGCAATAGGGATCATCCATGTCCCATGGGCAGTCTATGCATGAAATGACATGACCCTAGATTGAAAGGTACCGGAGTTGTAGCGCAGAAGCCGTTTTTTCAATGTCGATTCAACGCCACCTTGACGTTTTACCTCAAAAACAACAAAACATGTCAGCTCACTCGACTTGCGAGACGTTTTCTATTTATTGGGAACGGGGGATAACTGTGCCAAAATAGGTTTCCGGATGATACTTGTGTGTGGCGTATTATTTATTGATACCGATGTCTGAAGTTTCATTCCAATATGTTGCGGGTCAACTGACCAGCTTACATACATATTTTCTAACACAGTTTGCTTAAATTAAAAAAGGGGCATAGCTGTGCCGAAATAGTCTCAGGGCTTGTGCGTGGAATGATATTCACTTATTTAATGAAAAAAAAAAAAAAAGAGTTATGGTTATTACACACTGCATGTGGTTTCCGAAGTACCAGTGTCAATCAATTCAGATTTTGGCTATTGGTACTTTGCGGAACGGAACGCAATGCAACGGAACCCAGACGGAGGCACCAGAAGGGGTTTAATAATAATAATATAATGATATACAATTGTTATGCAAATCTGTGCAGAGTACTTAACTTTAGACTGAATGGGTATACATGTTATTACATCATTGCCTGAAGGAAAAAATGCATCATCAATTCAAATGAGGAAATGTATTTATGGTTCCGTTGCATTCCGTTAAATACCAATAACCAGGGGGGTAATGGTATTTAACGAAACGGAACAAGATTAAAACTGGATTTATTTTATTGATCGACTATGTCAAGTAATGACAGTACCTCCTGTATAAGACATCAGTGGAAATGTTTCTGCTTTCAGGCGTATGTGTTCGAGTCTATGTGTAAACATGACTAGATATGCTTACTTTCGCATTCATTCGCATCGATTCTCCCGAATATCAGAATATCTATCGATATGCATACGTATGGTTTAATGGGTATATGTAACGATAGATTATTACTGATCATTGCACAGGGAGAAATCCGAATGCGAAATGAGTATGCGAAAGTAAGCATATCTAGTCATGTTTACACATAGACTGAACACATACGCCTGAAAGCAGAAACATTTCCACTGATGTCTTATACAGAAAGTACTGTTATTACTGGACAGTTTGTCGATCAGTAAAACAAGAGGTCAATGTCCTTGAAGCTCTACTGATAGATTTTTGATAGCTAGGTCATCATTCCTGTGAAGTTTCATGAAAATCCATCAAGTAGTTTCAGAGGAGTAGTCGCTACAAATTTTTACTATACAAACTCTATGTAAATAAAGACGGCCACTGGCGCCCATGTTTAATGTCGAATCAAAATAATTTTCGACAAGGATCAACATCATGTCATGCTGATCATTTTAGAAAAAGTCCCATATCAATATCACTTACAGTTTTCAAGAAGTAGTCACTACAAATTTATTTAATTTAAATCTATTTTTAGCCGTGGCGGCCATCTTGAATTTTTTCTAGGATCAACAAGTGCAACATTCCTGTGAAGTTTCATGACCATCAGTCAAGTAGTTTCAGAGGAGTAGTCTCTACAAGATTTTACTATATAACTATGTAAACAAAAATGGCCACTGGCAGCCATGTTTGACGTCGATTCAAAATAATGTTCGACTAGGATCAACATCATGTCATGCTGATCATTTTAGAAAAAGTCCCATATGAATATCATTTATAGTTTTCAAGAAGTAGTCGCTACAAACTTGTTTTTTGAAAATCTACTTTTAGCCGTGGCGCCATCTTGAATTTCCGGTCAACCTGAAATTTTGCTAGGATCAATTAGACATCAAGAGCAACATTCCTGTAAAGTTTCATGAAAATCCGTCAAGTAGTTTCAGAGGAGTAGTCGCTACAAGTTTTTACTATATAACTCTATGTAAACAAAGATGGCCACTGGCAGCCATGTTTAACATCGAATCAAAACGATTTTTGACAAGGACCAACATCATGTCATGCTGATCATTTTAGAAAACGTCCCATATCAATATGACAAGTTTTCAAGAAGTAGTCGCTAAAACTTGTATTTTAAAAATCTATTTTTAGCTTTGGCGGCCAACTTGGATTTCACATCAACATGAATTTTTGCTAGGATCAACTAGACTTCATGGGCAACATTTCTGTAAAGTTTCATGAATATCCATCCAGTAGTTTCAGAGGAGTAGTCGCTATAAATAAAAGTTTACGGACAGACGACGGACCACGGCATAAGCTCTGCTGATCTCTGATCAGTCGAGCTAATAAACCGGTAATGATATTTAACGGAACGCAACAAGATTAAAACTGCCCCTAGGTATTTGTATTTAACGGAACGGAACCATATATACATTACCTCATTTGACGTCTTTTTTCCTTACTGCAATGATGTAATAACACTTTTATATACCCATTAAATCATGCGTATGCATATCAATAGATATTCTGATATTCGGGAGAATCAAATGAGAATGAATGTGATAGTAAGCATATCTAGTCATGTTTACACATACTGAAAAGATAACCTTGAAAGCAGAAACATTTCCACTGATGTCTTATACGGGAAGTACTGTTATTACAGTTTGTCGATCAGTAAAATAAAGTTTTAATCTTGTTGCGTTCCGTTAAATACCATTACCCACATGGGTATTGGTATTAAATCATACATATCAATAGATATTCTGGAGAATCAATGCGAAAGTAAGCATATCTAGTCATGTTTACACACATATACTGAACAGATACCTTTGAAAGCAGAAACATTTCAGTGTGTCCTAGACCTTTATATTTTAGTATGGCCATGTCTATGTTGTCATGACGAGTATATTGAAGAAATAAAAAGAATCGAGCTATAGCCAACGGCAAGTTTTCGTGAAGAAAATAAAGAAGAGTATTTAACCCATATAATGACCTTCAGTGAGACCTTGATCTTTATATTTAAGTACGGTCATGTCGATGTGGTCATGAGTATATACTGGAAGTCTGATGAAGAAATACGAAAGTTATAGCAAACGTTAAGTTTTCGTGAAAAAACTTGAGTATTTAATCCATATAATGACCTTCAGTGTAACCTTGACCTTCATATTTTAGTATGGTCATGTCGATGTTGTCATGATGAGTAGATATTGAAAGTTTGATGTAGCAATATCAAGAAATGAGAAAGTTATAGCCAATGTTAAATTTTCGAGACAGACCGACGACAAAGTGATCCCTATGTATCGCGCTTTTCTTTGAAAAGGCGACACAAAAAGCAAGCTTCGTATTTCTTCGAAAAGGCGACACAACAAGCAAGCATCGTATATCAAAACAATTGCAGTAGATGGTGACTTGAATATTCTAAATTGACGATTTCTCGTCAAATACATCAATTTTTAAAAAGGTAAGTTGTTCAGTTGTTGAAATCACCTTGGATTGAATAGATGGACACTGGTACATTTGAGGAATCGCACCAATAGCGGTGAATGATCTCTGACCAGTGTGCTAAAAAGACACGTATATACGGTATACAATTGCAATTATTCACAAACAATCAGTAGTTATATTATTCGGTATACGTAACGTTACGTTCATGTCAAGTCACCTTATCAAAATTCAAATTAAGTTATACTTGAGGCAGTTAAAGGAACTACATTCCCGAACTGCGTAAACTTTCATGGTAAAGCTCCTTGTCCAAAAAATCCAACTTCGGAAATTACACTATATACGACTCCGATGAGTCAGCATGGCCGACGCATGGCGACTCAAAAATGCTTGTAATGTTCACAAGAATGGGCTAAAACAACGATGATGCGCCATTGTACAAACTTGCAGTAGAGTAGAATATGATAAAAAGCAAAACATTTTTTTTTATTATTTATTTTTAAGCTACAGAGAATCACTTCTTATCCTTTGCATCCTTCTCATCATCATCATCAGCTTTTGTAGCTCTGGTGTAGATAATCTGTGAACTGTGTTTGGAAATAAGCTTGATCAATCCTGAAATGATAATACAAGTGTCAAGTCATGTGTTCAAGAAGGCAAATGGTCAGTTTTCAAAAGCATTTCAAGTCGCTTCAAGGAAATGGCTTCATTCTACGATTCAACGGAAAAATAGCGTACACCGTCTGGTTTGCATAAAAATATGTATTATTCATTTCAGGACTAAGCAATTTGTTTAGCCATAAACCAGGACAAAACTTACTGACCCTAGCAAAAACCAGACTGCCTCTATTCCTGACAAAATCCTTTTTTGATCATCTGGCCTTTTTTCCCTTATATAAAAATGCGCCTGGCGCATTCCCCTCGCAAAATAAGCATGTTTTCCCCCCTAAATCACATTTTCCCCCTCGAAACAAGTTGTCGGCTGTTATAAACAACTAAACTATCACTGAAGGTGATGAATACCCCGCTTTTTTGCTCTAGCCGATGATGAGCAAAATCAAGAATAATAAATGTCTAAAATATATTTTAATTTATTAATGTGAAAGAAATTCTAATTAAAACAAAGGTCCATAATTCTGTAAAAATATATATGCAGAATCCAAAAAAAATAATGCAGAGAAATTGAAATATGTTGTTAAAATTGTACAATTGTTCAACGATTCAACTGCTTCACTTTTTTGTAGCACTTACCCTTAGTATAAAGTTCACGGAGACCAGACTTTGCCAGGGAACCCCTGACCTTCAGTCTTTCCGACACAACGGAAGGTGTGATAAGTTTGTAACTGGGTACTTCTTTGTACAGTTTTTCATAGGTTGCCTTGTCAAAAAGAACCAGATTGTTCAACTTGTCGCGGACTTTTCCCTTCGACCACTTCTGCAATTACAAAAAACATGCATTTTAAAAATAAATTGTCAAAACCAACTGTTCAGATTCATTTACTGTCCTTAATGGACTATACTGTAAGCGTGCATGCTTTTTTGCGAGGGAAAATGTAGAGCCCACTGAAACGCAAAAGCCGACCGATAACGGACACGTTTCAAATATTCAGAATAGTGGTACCTAGCCGATTTGGAATATTTGGTTACAAGTACCAACTTAAAGCGTATAACTCGGAAGTATAGGTAATCTTATTTTAAAATTGCATAACAATACAGGTTTACATGAACTGAGTTTAATGTTGTTTAAGGCCAAAAAAATAAATAGGTGTGTTTCCTATAATAATGCATTCTCTAATATAAGGTTGGTAGGCATTTTCTCCTCTTTTTTTTTTGAGCAAGATATTGTCAGATTCTGTTTATCTCATAAACCCCATATAAGTTACCGATAGTTGAAAGTTTCGCTGTGATGCCGTCAGTTTACCTCGATATAAGACTGCCCCGGTTAAATTATGCATTCCTGTTACAAATAATAGGACACTTTAAACCAGAAGACCTTTGTTTAACATGCACTTTACTAATTAGTTTAATTGTTAATTAGCATCGCATTGTTTAACTGAAAGAAAAACATTAAACTCTGAATGTATCATATGACATTCCAGGCAAAGCATATGGCTTACCTAAATATTTTCACTTTTGCTGTGTAATCTCACAATAATTTGCATAGTTATACCACCAGTGGATTACAGAAAATATACGAAAATATAGAATGGTGTTATGTTTCACTTCCATGATGTAAGCTATGTGATAAATCATTGTTCATAACAAATTGCGGGATCTGTTTAATCCTTCAGGCCTAAAAATAAAATATTAAATGTTTCCCCTTCCGCGAGAGGTGACTCACAATTTCATTGCCAAAACCGTAGCATTTTTTATATATATTTGATATGACAAAATTTGGGACGAAACACGCTTTTGTGGAAGAATCAATTTCTTGTTGATTTGGCTGTGATCTCCCGATCATCCTTCAGGCCTAAAATAAAATATTAAATGTTTCCCCTTCCGCGAGAGGTGACTCACAATTTCATTGCCAAAACCGTAGCATTTTTTTTTATTTGATACCAGGTGGTTAATTGCATAGGCTTGTTTTATTCCATATCGAGAAGTATTTGCCGAAATCGGCACTGGTTTTAATCAGTGCATTCCGTCGATCGTTTGCAGATTTTAACTGATTAGCGAATGCATGTTAGGTGATCTAAAAAAGAAATAAATTGACGTAGTTTACCATCAGGAAACTGTCCTACGTTTGTGTTCAGCAAACGCTGCAAAAGGAACCCAATTAAATGAATATTAGCAATACCCGATAGTTTTTAACGCATAATTTTTTCAGTTGAAGAATTTGTAGATGGAATCAGTGTTCTCTCCAGAACCGTTACAGGAAGAGTTTTTATAAGTTGATGCCTGGTACATGTGTCGGACACTTTCCATATTTTAGACTAAAAATAAACAGGTGAAGTTATTTTATATTTTCAGTTTGTATGTTTCACTGTATACCGAAAATAACTTATCCGACTAGACTGAAGCTCATTATGTAGCGATTCGACAAAAATCTTTGATTTGATATTTTAAGCAGGTAAAATACAAAAACATGCTGGAGAGAACACTGCCAGATGGAAGTGGAAAAATCTAATTACACCATGTGAACATTATACTTACATGAATAAATATGTTTACCGGTTTTAACAACTGTTTATGAATGATAGATATTATTAAGGGAGATATCTATATCCTGGGAGAAAAAAAGAAAATTGAATTGAAGTTTTAATGCGCACCAACACATGAAGAGGTTATATGGCACCTAACAGGCATGAACATGCCAGGCTCATATTCCATGTACATCAAGATAAAATATGGAAAATGGGCCTAGAACTTTCTCACCCTGAACTGCAGAGTTGCTGCAAATAACTCCATTTACGCTAGAGCCTCATTTTTGTTTTTCTGCCACTGCTCTTTTGATGCGAGCGAGATAGCACCTGAAACAATGCAGGGATCATGATGAAGACCTTTAATGAACATGAAAACAAAAAATGATAAAATGAACATGAATTTGGGGGGATTCTACCCATCTGCCTACCCCTCCAAAGGGATCTGCAGTGGCCCTATTCTTTGAAAAAAAATTGTTCAGAAATAATTTAAAACATTTTTTTTACCTACCTACCTACCCATACCAATTTATATTTTAAGTTTGGCCTCAATTGTCTACTATCGATAGATATAATTGCATCAATCAATTACTCTGATATGAGGCAACAATAAAACCATTGTCTGTGTTAACGGAGTTAACGACCAGTCAATCTGTGATCACGAATGTGATTGGTTAACAGCGTATTAGTGGAAATTTTTTAACCTGCAAATGTCATGAGCTGGCCAATATACACATTTTTATAATGGGATTGAAGGGATGTAGCTGACTTCAAAGCATGTCAGCCATTTGCAGCGTCGCGTTCGATCTGAAGGAAACTGTGCCGTAGGATTTACTATGCGTCCCCCGAACGCACATATTTTTTTATTTGCGAGTCCCCAGTAAAGATCAAGCATCCTAGACGCAAGACTAGGACGTGCAGGTAACAAAATCACCGTGTAAGGGAACACCATTTTTAAATCTGCAGTTCCTCCCAACTTTTGATGCATTAATTTACCTTTTTTTTGGCCTTTCCGCCACCACCATCCTTCTTCTTTGCTGGTGCCTTCGCACTTTTTACAGGCTTATCCTGCTTCTTAGCTCCCTGTAAAATAGGATAGATTGAAGAGATTAATTTCAAAACAGCCACGATGCACAACCATTCATATACGCACCGAATTATATTCTCAAGTGTTGCACCTTTTTCTCGTTAATACAATATTTAGAGATTCTCTGAAAACATTTAAATTTTTATTAATTTAGATTTTTTTTTCTACATTCAATATTGCGATGTTTTATCGTTGTGGATTATTTCCCGTTAGCAAATTCAGAAATCTAAACCGGAAGTATTGCATGTTCTTCTCTGTTGCTAAATGATAAAATAAACATTAATAACGCAATCTACGTGTATGTTGTCCGTGTTATCCACCATAAAACATCAGTAGCATCCAAAATGTAAATGATGTTTACAGAAACTGTCCTGCCTCTGCCATCTTGGTTTGTAAAAAGGAAAGATTTAGATGAAATGGATTTTAAGGATTTTTTTTCCATCTACGAACCTTTTGAGTACGAAAAGCATACATGTATATCCTATAATTACATATGTGAGAAAATAAAGAAGTTGAAGTCCACCAACTTATATGAACATAAATGAATTCTACCATCTATACTGAAACGCAAGCAAAAGGAACGCATATGGGTGATTTCAAAAAAAATGAAGCTTTTTATTAACATTCCAATATCTATTTACCAGAAAGCTAAATAACTAAGTTTTTAAGTCCCGGAGATTTGTTTAATGGTAGTTGATTCTCATGCAAAGTTTCATCACATTAGCTTGCTTCCTTAAAAAGTTATGTTGTAAAAACATGTCAAAAAGTGTCCCAAGTGTACTGTTTTGCGTGACATTTTAACTAAAACACCATTTTTAGTTTTGAATAACTATGCAACCAGCTGACATATCAGCAAATGGTCTTTTTTATACAGTAGCATGGCATATTCACTATCGGTTACATAACATGTAACCCGTCTCCAAACATGTTTTATTTTTCCATAAGAGTTTGAAGCTGAAGTGTACTAAGACTTTTTGCACACACTTTTTCACCAGAATTGATATACTGAGGTGCTGGTAGAAAAGGTGTTGATAATGAGGTGAATAAAAGTTTTCTATTTCAGCACATAAATATGTATTCTTTAAGTTTTTCTACATTTCTATACATTATCTTGTTCATTGAACTTGTTGACAGCCATATACAATAACCAGTCAAAAACTGTCCCAAGTGTACAATTTAGCATAAATGATAGATATTTTTAAAGTCCACATGCCTTTTCAATCTCTAAGCACTTTTTTAGTAAGAACATGTCCAATAGGCATCAGCTATGACAACATTGTGATGGTAAGATAGCATGTAAAAATATTTCTGGCATATTTGTGTTGTCCCAAGTGTACATGAAATTTGACAATTTTGATTGAGAGGTGTCAGTTCCAGGAAAATTATACCACAATTCATTCTATTACAAGGCAGCAAGCAGAAAGGTGTAATTTCCATAGAAAATAGTCTGGAGAAGTGTTCTAATGGTAAAATAACATGATATTTTGTAAATATTCCAAATTAACCTACAAGAAAAAAAGGTAAAATCATATATTTTTGTTGTTAACAATTATATTTGTTCTTTCTCTGTTCCATAGTAAGGCAACATTCTTCTACTTGACATATGCTGTATAAGGTTTAATAGATAATGCCTCTATGAGTATTTTACACTGCACATAAATATAAATATTGTTATTGTACACTTGGGACATAAAAAACTGGTTTTGCTCATTACACTTGATAAATGTCAAATAAGTTTTCAGGAAATGATTTGATACATTAAAGATGGCAACTCTGGTCCTTAAAGTTCCCTTTGAGGGCACTTTAAGAAGTAAAACTGTTGTGACTCCAACTCAAACACATATTCAAGGCCTTTTTTTAGAAGGCCAGAGACCATTATATCAAATGAAGATTAATTGAGGTACCGGTACACTTGTTTGGATGTACAGTCTAGGTACAGAGATAAATGGCTTGGATGTACAGAGGTACACCTTTTTACATCCAAAAAGGTGTACCTCTGTTTGAATATACAGAGATTCAGTTGTTTGGATGTACAGAGGAATACTTGCTTGGATGTACAGAGGTATATGTGCAGAGGTGCATTTGTTTGGATGTACTCATGTTCACTGATATACAGAGGTACAGCTGTATAGAGGTACTAGTACTTGTCTAGATGTAAAGAGGTACCATTGTTTGCATGTACAGAGGCACCATTGTTTGCATTTATAAACCAGATGTACTGAAGTACACTTGTTTGGCTGTACAGATGTAGAGGTACATTTCTTTGCATGTATCAGATGTACATTATTATGTACACTTGTTTGGCTGTACAAATGTACCGAGATACAATTGTTTGCATGTGCCAGAGGTACATTTGTTTGCATGTACCAGAGGTACATTATTATGTACACTTGTTTGGCTGTACAGATGGACAGAGGTTCATTTGTTAAGATATACAGAGATATAGATTTACACTTTTTTTCTACATGTGAGCATAGGTACACTTGTTTGGATTTATAGATGACAGATACATGTTAAGATGTACAGATGTAGATTTGGTTGGATGTACAGAGTTACACATGTATGGATGTATATAAGAGGTACAATTGTAAGGATGTACAGAGGTATAAAGGTACACTTGTTTGAATGTACAAAGGTACACTAAATGTTTGGGTGTACAGGGGTACACTCGTTAAGATGTACAGAGGTACACCTTTTTGGATTTACAGAGATACATCTGTTTGGATACAGAGAGGTACACTTGTTTGCATGTACATATGTGCAGCTGTTTTGCTGTAAAGATGTATGGAGGTACACTTGTTTGCATGTACAGAGGCACAGAGGTAAGCTTATTTGAAAGTAGAAAGGTACGGCAACACTTGTTTGCATGTACAGGTCAGAGATACATTTGTTTGGCTGTACATTGAATGTAGAAAAGTACGCTTGTTTTAATGTACATACATATGTACACTTGTTTCACTGTACATAAATGTATTGGTACACTTTTGTTGCATGTACAGAGGTACAAGAACAAGTGTCTGAGTTCAGGTATGAGTTTAATAATTGTGTTCTGGCTTGGGATATAATACTTCAGACCATTATGTTTAAGCATTTAACATGACTTCATTTGTTAGGAGTTAAGTTATGTATAATCAGTTGAATTGTATAGATGTTTGTTGAAGTAAATTGTTTTCAGTGTTTGAATAATATAACAATAATATAGGTATTCCTACCGAAAGTTAATCTTGGTAATTCATTTGATAATTTAGAAAGTTTAATTTGTTCAATAGTTTTGTCCCAAGTGTACACATTTATAAATCTTTTATCAAATGCTATAAATTAACTCTTATTTATGAGGTATCAATATATTTATTGTAAGTTTTTGGGAGTCTACCAGAACAAAAGCAAAGATTTATTATTCCACAATATATTGTCTTAATGCTAAGATATTATTCAATCATTACTTTATTCTGATAAGATCTCTTGTTTTCAGAATAATAAGAAATCACTTTGCAATATTTAATTTTTCTATATTGTATGGAATTTTATCGTGAAATTAATAACATTATAAGTGTTTATATTTACATATGTTCCTACAGGGATACTGATTTACACATTAAAATAAACATATTGATGATGTTAGTAAATTGTCCCAAGTGTACAGAATTATGGTTAATGTTTAAAACAAAAAAAATGAAGAACTCTTAAGCTCTTTAAGGGCATTCATGGATCATTGAAACCAAGAAAATGAGTGAATCATTGTTTAAAGTTTTATTTTGATGCTGTATTTACATTCATTGTTCATTTCCCTCCAAATGATTTGAGATAGAACGGTCTAAACCTGCAAACATCAGTTGTAATCTTTAACTATTAAATCTTAAAACAGAATATTACAAATAAAATTCCTGTTTAACACATAGGTCATGGGGCAAATTTTAAAAGTTCTTAACTTTGTAGCCAGTAGACTCTGTTTTAAGATCAGAAATGTATGTTGATTTTTAATAATGCAAGGCATTGTCCCAAGTGTACAAAAAAGCAAGACAATGTGACCTTTTTTAAGTATTCATATTTTTGGCAAATTTTAATTTACACTTATGAAACTTTGCAAATATCTCGAGTATGTCCTAAATTATGCAAAACATAAAGTTTACTCTTCAAAAGTTTAAGATAATGGTGCATAAAAATGACATTAAGGTGTGTGTTTATAAAATAATGGGACTTAAAAGCATAAAAACCTATAT
Source organism: Cyrtodaria siliqua (assembly GCA_037043455.1). Classification (NCBI taxonomy): domain Eukaryota; kingdom Metazoa; phylum Mollusca; class Bivalvia; order Adapedonta; family Hiatellidae; genus Cyrtodaria; species Cyrtodaria siliqua. The sequence continues at coordinate 12,774 of JAWPHD010005200.1, forward strand.
TTTTCAATTGTATTTTGGACTACCGAACATATTTTTACTAAAATATTATTGTTGAACATGTTACTTTATATGTACATGCTGCAAAAACAGTATTATGATTATTGTTTGAGATAATTTGTGAATCACAATTTGGTTATTTATTTCAAAAAAGTTCATTAAAATTCATATAAACACTTAGATTTTTATTGTAACATGTTAACTTATCCATTGGCCGTATTCATGACATAAACTTGAACATATTGGCTAACTATTGCACTAAAAATTATAATCCCATCTGTAATTTGAAATTTCACCAAAAAATTACACTTATGCTTCATTATTTTTGAAATCACCCATATCTGATATATTTGTTTTTTCCCCCTAAACACAAACATATTAATACTAAGTAAATTATTCGGATTGCTAATTGTAATCCAAAACTAATTTACCCGATAAAATTAATGAGGCGTGATGATCCACTTCATATTGTTAAAATGGTGCACATGGACTGTGTTTGCAGTCAGTAAAAAGACATAAAAAAAGCCAGTTCTGTTGCCATTCTATAAACAAAGGAAGTGCCTCCTCGTCTCGGCCCGGATAGAGAACCGACTGCCGGACGAGGAGACTAACAGTCTTCCCTTCCGGGCCTGTATATGGAGACAAACCCGCGTTTTCTACCTACCCCCAAAAACAAGATGGCAGCGTCCTTGGATTTATATTTGTGAAAATAGGAAAAACGTATCACTGAAGACCATTTGGACATTCACAGTCGAAGAACAACGGTTTGTGCAACATTTAATGTTCGTCTTAAATCGGCCGTTGAGCTTTTGACTGCACCGTTAGCGGGAAGCTCGTTTTAGTGAGGTGGGGTGGTGTTAGGCGATCTCTTCCTACTTAGACATTTTGGTGTAAATTAGTAGTTTCGGTGGTACATGTTATGAACAAATGAATACGATTTTCAGATACACGTGTTATTGCTTGAAATAGAGCCCTAATGTGAATATATTATCATGTTAAGGTTCCTCTCAACTGACCAAAATGAAAAAAAAGTAAATTTAGTTTTATATGCGATTTTGTTGGGAGTTTGTGCATGTTTTGCATATCATTTTAAGCGTCTTCGAACCAAGATTTTGAAAAATAATGTTTTTGCACAATTTTTTTTATCATTAATATTTTGTAAAAATATAACCGTAATTTGGGCATCATACAACGGAATCTTCAAGTTCTTTTTATTTTACGGATTTGGAATAAAAATAATTATGAAGAAGTCAACTTCAATGTCTACCTCAGTCAGTGTCTTTTGAATTTTGTCAAAATTTAATGTCGCAATACGGTACCCATAATTTATAAAAAATAAAACACCTATATTTTCAAATATATTTACAATTTGGGCCTATTTTTACCATCGTCATTTATATCTTCACGTGCATGCTTGCACGGGATATTATAGAGGTTTGACAGCTGGATATGAGTACGGTTTTATGAATGTTTCATGCTGATCGGGAGGCGATCGCATAAGCAACCAACTTTAGCTATCATATAGCTATAGCTACCTTGTTTTGTCAAATGCTGTATAAAAATCGTAAATATCCAGAAGAAAATTGCAATATTATCATCTTTTTCGCGATTTCGCAAGTGCCAAATAACATACACCGGAAAAAGTAGGTCCCACGTGGCAGGTGCACGTCATAAATGTGGTAATATTAAAAGGATGTAGTAACTGTGTAATTTTTATACAAAATAAACACGGAAATAGAAAAAATTATTAAATTTGAAGAAAAAAATCCCCATCTTACTCGATGAGAAGACCATTTCTGGCGAAAGAATACAATTTCGCCAAAACAGAGTGAAGCCAGAAAAGTATTGTAAACAAACGTCGGCGAACCTATAAATAAAGCGACATCTCATGTCCGATCAAAGAACAGTATTGATGGTAAGGTTAAATATAACAAGGACGATATATTGCATGTTCATCTTTTACTAGAAACTTCAATTAGACGCGTGTATTTGATCAATATGTATCACCACTGTCTGGGGCAAAAAATGGCGACATGCAGTTCAACGCACAATCATAGTATATCAAAACAGAATTATTTTCATTAAGAATTTTCATTTATTTCTCATTTTGAATTAACATGAGATTCCGTCGTATGATGCCCAAATTAGTTTCATTTTTGCAAAATACTGTTAAAAAAAATTGTGCAAAAACATTATTTTTTTCAAAATCTTGGTTCGAACACGCTTAAAATGATATGCAAAACATGCACAAATTCCAAAAAAATCTCATATAAAACTAAATTTCCTTTTTTTTTTTTTTTTTTTCACTTTGGGCAGTTGAGAGGAACCTTAATACTTTATTTTCTGGCCAGTTACACATGCTCTCTGCACAGAATGGCATTTTGGAAGCCGGACCCCTTGTCCATGTATACTTAGCAACATGGGTTTTCGATATTTGGGGTTTTAGGACTCTATACTAAATCATTTGAACACCATCCAAACACCGTGCTGACCCCCTTTGCTCTGAATAGAAATATATAAAGGACGAGGTGTCCTACTTTCAATTTATATTGCATAACGGCTTCATGATAGGCGCGTGAAACGGAGAAGTTTTCACCAACAGAACTCGGGCAGCTCATGCAGCCGGATCGACCTACTTGCGACACATTTGGCGCCAACACGGACGATCGGATTGACCTACTTGATTGCGATACTTCTGCAATTTCCTGATTGGCTGGGACTTTCCTAATCTACTTTCGAGCCGACAATCGGATTGACCTAGTCACAATTCTGCAGGCAATCCGATTGGTCAAAATCTTCAATTGGACTTAGAAATCTACTTGGAATAATAATCTTCTACAGACTTCAGAGGGGTTTCTACACTGATGTGCCACCATCTCTAATCTACTGCTGCCATCAACTAATCGACTTTGGACGAGATACTCCAACCCTTCCCGGACTCTACTGCATAATCATCTGACGAAAAGCTCGCCAAAAGGCCTAGTGCCATAGGGCGAGGGTAAAGAAAATCTACCACTCACACTTTCAATTTAGCATTTCTAAACATAACTGAATACACAGCTAGATATTACGATGGACAAGATGATTATATATCCCCGAGACAACTTTACAACATTCTTTCTAAATGCTGAACTATTTAAGCACAAGGTCAGATACCACTATTGATTTGGGGCTTCTGATTGGTTGAAAAAAGTATAGGGTCTATTAGGGCATATAGTCAGATTGTAAGGTAGATTCTGATTGGATTAAATTACCCAAATCATAACAAATCCCCATAAAACATCAAAATATTATGTTTCCATCATAAAACATGTTGATTTAGGATATTTTGACTGAAATTTGCATTTTTATGGATACAATTTTACTGAGAGTATATTTGCAAAAAGTAAAATTTCTTTACTGCCATTCTGGGGGTGGCCACCTTCAGTGAACTATTAGAGGCTGAAAGCATCAGATTATCCCCAATTTGCTGGTCATTTTTGGGTGTCTCTAAGATAGTTCTTTAAAAACAGTTAGGTTTTATCATCCGTTCCGATATAGGAATAGGGGTTGTAGGCCAAAAGGCTATAATGGAGACCTTGGGAAATGCAATAGTGGTATATGACCTAAAGCTAGATTCTGCATGTGGTAAAAGTGAAAGTAGACATACTTTTTTTCTAACACAATGATTTGAAAGTGTGAGAAATGTTGAATTATGTTGTATTTTGACTTTCCTTGTAACTTTTTAAATGATTTTTAAAATATTTGAAAGTTTTATGATGCAATATAGGTAATTTAAATTCTTTTATTAGGGTTGTGGACACAAAATTAGCCATACCTGACACCTGGTATACACAGTTGGCCTGTAATGCACCTATTTGACACAATTAAAGGTATATCTAGTAAGTTTATTAATTTATGAGGGCTTTGCATACATTTTTTTGGCAAAAATGTCAGAAAGCGACAAGCTGCGTCTGTCTGCTAAGATGTTGAAAAGGCGCTTATGTCTGTTTTGAAAAAGCTGTTGAGGTAAACTCTGACTCTGAGTTCATCGCGTCTTGACGGTTAGTGTTGATATGCAAATATGTTATGCGGTTTAATACATTTTACAAATTAAATAATTTAGTTGGCAAAAAATATGACATTTTCTTTCTTTTTTTAAAGTTTTTATCTACCCCACCCCCTTCATTTTAATGAATTTTCATGGATCTGTACTGTCAACAGTGCTTCTTGGCTGCATGGCTGCATGAAAATGACCTGTAAAGGTGGCACAAACAATATCTAATAAAAAAATACATTAAATTGTACAATTACAGGCAATCTTGTGTAATGAGCATATTGTAAAACATGGCATGGCCTTAAAAATGGAGTTGGGGAGAATATTCTCAGAATTATTTTTTGTCATTTTTAAAGTGAAATGTTGCATTTTCTTGATGGTTTCACATATATAAACTGCTGCATAATGTTAATTAATCCATTTGAAGGCAGAGTTTGAATATATACAAAAACAATGGCATTCTTTGGGTATAATCTGCTATTTTGAGCCCTGAAAATCACAAATATCATTTTTCAGTAGAAATGATTTTCAAGAGAGCTTCAACTGGTTGAAAATCACATGTTATTGATGAAATCAATTCAAAATCACTTTATTTGAAACAAAAGATTGGAACGGTTGTCGAGATATGGCATTTTGAAGATTCTGGATTTACGCGTAAAAATCGCATGAATTTGACATCAGCCGAAGCCCTTTAAAGCCCTCATAATTTGTAGAAAAGTTTTTTTTTCTAAAATCAAAAGACACAATTTTCCTCAGAATGAATGTATGAAACAATTTAGCCAGAAAAAACAAACTTCAGTTAGGTTTGAATGTCTATTTAGGTCAGATACCACTATTGATTTGGGGCTTCTGATTGGTTGAAAAAAGTATAGGGTCTATTAGGGCATATAGTCAGATTGTAAGGTAGATTCTGATTGGATTAAATTACCCAAATCATAACAAATCCCCATAAAACATCAAAATATTATGTTTCCATCATAAAACATGTTGATTTAGGATATTTTGACTGAAATTTGCATTTTTATGGATACAATTTTACTGAGAGTATATTTGCAAAAAGTAAAATTTCTTTACTGCCATTCTGGGGGTGGCCACCTTCAGTGAACTATTAGAGGCTGAAAGCATCAGATTATCCCCAATTTGCTGGTCATTTTTGGGTGTCTCTAAGATAGTTCTTTAAAAACAGTTAGGTTTTATCATCCGTTCCGATATAGGAATAGGGGTTGTAGGCCAAAAGGCTATAATGGAGACCTATGGGAAATGCAATAGTGGTATATGACCTAAAGCTAGATTCTGCATGTGGTAAAAGTGAAAGTAGACATACTTTTTTTCTAACACAATGATTTGAAAGTGTGAGAAATGTTGAATTATGTTGTATTTTGACTTTCCTTGTAACTTTTTAAATGATTTTTAAAATATTTGAAAGTTTTATGATGCAATATAGGTAATTTAAATTCTTTTATTAGGGTTGTGGACACAAAATTAGCCATACCTGACACCTGGTATACACAGTTGGCCTGTAATGCACCTATTTGACACAATTAAAGGTATATCTAGTAAGTTTATTAATTTATGAGGGCTTTGCATACATTTTTTTGGCAAAAATGTCAGAAAGCGACAAGCTGCGTCTGTCTGCTAAGATGTTGAAAAGGCGCTTATGTCTGTTTTAAAAAAGCTGTTGAGGTAAACTCTGACTCTGAGTTCATCGCGTCTTGACGGTTAGTGTTGATATGCAAATATGTTATGCGGTTTAATACATTTTACAAATTAAATAATTTAGTTGGCAAAAAATATGACATTTTCTTTCTTTTTTTAAAGTTTTTATCTACCCCACCCCCTTCATTTTAATGAATTTTCATGGATCTGTACTGTCAACAGTGCTTCTTGGCTGCATGGCTGCATGAAAATGACCTGTAAAGGTGGCACAAACAATATCTAATAAAAAAATACATTAAATTGTACAATTACAGGCAATCTTGTGTAATGAGCATATTGTAAAACATGGCATGGCCTTAAAAATGGAGTTGGGGAGAATATTCTCAGAATTATTTTTTGTCATTTTCAAAGTGAAATGTTGCATTTTCTTGATGGTTTCACATATATAAACTGCTGCATAATGTTAATTAATCCATTTGAAGGCACCCTGAAAAATCACAAATATCATTTTTCAGTAAGAAATGATTTTCAAGAGAGCTTCAACTGGTTGAAAATCACATGGTATTGATGAAATCAATTCAAAAATCACTTTATTTGAAACAACAAAGATTGGAACGGTTGTCGAGATATGGCATTTTGAAGATTCTGGATTTTACGCAGTAAAAAATCGCAATGAATTTGACATCAGCCGAAGCCCTTTAAAGCCCTCATAATTTGTAGAAAAGTTTTTTTTTTTCTAAAATCAAAAGACACAATTTTCCTCAGAATGAATGTATTGAAACAATTTTAGCCAGAAAAAAACAAACTTCAGTTAGGTTTGAATGTCTATTTTAAAGCTAGATTACTGCATGTGGTAAAAAGTGAAAGTAGACATACTTTTTTTCTAACAACAATGATTTGAATAGTGTGAGAAATGTTTGAATTATGTTGTATTTTGACTTTCCTTGTAACTTTTTAAATGATTTTTTAAAATATTTGAAAGTTTTATGATGCAATATAGGTAATTTAAATTCTTTTATTAGGGTAGTGGACACAAAATTAGCCATACCTGACACCTGGTATACACAGTTGGCCTGTAATGCACCTATTTGACACAAATTAAAGGTATATCTAGTAGAGTATTAAGTTAATTTATGAGGGCTATGCATACATTTTTTTTGGCAAAAAATGTCAGAAAGCGACAAGCTGCGTCTGTCTGCTAAGATGTTGAAAAGGCGCTTATGTCTGTTTGAAAAAGCTGTTGAGGTAAAACTCTGCACTCTGAGTTCATCGCGTCTTGACGGTTAGTGTAGATATGCAAATATGTTATGCGGTTTAATACATTTTACAAATTAAACTAATTTAGTTGGCAAAAAAATATGACATTTTCTTTCTTTTTTTAAAGTTTTTATCTACCCCACCCCTTCTCATTTTTAATGAATTTTCATGGATCTGTACTGTCAACAGTGCTTCTTGGCTGCATGGCTGCATGAAAATGACCTGTAAAGGTGGCACAAACAATATCTAATAAAAAAAATACATTAAATTTGTACAATTACAGGCAATCTTGTGTAATGAGCATATTGTAAAACATGGCATGGCCTTAAAAATGGAGTTTGGGGAGAATATTCTCAGAATTATTTTTTGTCATTTTTAAAGTGAAATGTTGCATTTTCTTGATGGTTTCACATATATAAACTGCTGCATAATGCTTAATTAATCCATTTGAAGGCAGAGAGTTTGAATATATACAAAAACAATGGCAGCATTTTTTGGGTAAAATCTGCTATTTTGAGCCCTGAAAATCACAAATATCATTTTTCAGTAGAAATGATTTTTCAAGAGAGCTGTCAACTGGTTGAAAATCACATGTTATTGATGAAATCAATTCAAAATCACTTTATTTGAAACAAAAGATTGGAACGGTTGTCGAGATATGGCATTTTGAAGATTCTGGATTTACGCGTAAAAATCGCATGAATTTGACATCAGCCGAAGCCCTTTAAAAGCCTCATAATTTGTAGAAAAGTTTTTTTTTCTAAATCAGAAAAGACACAATTTTCCTCAGAATGAATGTATGAAACAATTTAGCCAGAAAAAACAAACTTCAGTTAGGTTTGAATGTCTATTTAGGTCAGATACCACTATTGATTTGGGCTTCTGATTGGTTGAAAAAAAGTATAGGGTCTATTAGGGCATATAGTCAGATTGTAAGGTAGATTCTGATTGGATTAAATTACCCAAATCATAACAAATCCCCATAAACATCAAAAATATTATGTTTCCATCATAAAACATGTTGATTTAGGATATTTTGACTGAAATTTTGCATTTTTATGGATACAATGTTTACGTGAGAGTATATTTGCAAAAAGTAAAATTTCTTTACTGCCATTCTGGGGGTGGCCACCTCACTGTGAACTATTAGAGGCTGAAAGCATCAGATTATCCCCAATTTGCTGGTCATTTTTGGGTGTCTCTAAGATAGTTCTTTAAAAACAGTTAGGTTTTATCATCCGTTTCCGATATAGGAATAGGGGTTGTAGGCAAAAGGCTATAATGGAGACCTATGGGAAATGCAATAGTGGTATATGACCACAAAAGAAGAAACGTGTTGCGTAACGCGAAAACACATGACATTCTAAGCCACGTGTTTAAGTTTTCCATTATGTGGGAATCAAATGACATTAACGCCGTATTCATGCTGAAGGTACGTTTTTAAAAAACAACAAAGTAATGAATGGTGAACCATTTCATGGGATGAGAAGTGTAGATTTGAGATTTGTTTCAAATTATTTACGCACCCATGTTGCCGTTTGGAGTCTACGTGAAAAAGAGGCTGAAAAATTGGAAAATTACCCAGAGTTCCGCATATTAATTTGCTTACGATCTTTTACAAAATATAATTCCTGATTTAACAGAACCAGGCAAAACAGCAGTATAAACAAACATATTGATCATGATATTTTTTATTTTATTTAATTAACAGAATATTTACATAGTTCCCCAGCGAATACGGAATTAATTAAATTAAGTCCCCGCTCCCACCGTATGTTAAATATCAATGATACAAGCCTATTTGCGCAGATCATCTGCGCATGAATAAATCGTACTTTCGTTTTATTTTTAGCAATGAACAACATTTCTTTGAAGAAAAGGTTCGAGAGGAGATTTCCCTAGATATATTCTAACTTTTTGGTTAAGTGGTATGTATTTGAAAACGTAATAAAATAGATCATATTTAAACTTTTTTCTAAAGTACTGTGTGTTTATGGTTCATGTATCCTCGACCTCTTAGTTTACGACCACTTGTCGACAGCTGGCTACATATATCAGTAATGCCATTATACATTTGACATAATATGATGTATAGCTAATCTAAAGTATTCAAACTTTAACAAAAACTACAGCAGCTTTGATTTAAATTTTGTTCATTTTCCATCAGATAACATTTGTAAATGTCTGACCTCAGCTTGTTGTGTTCCAGTGAACGGCATGTGGTGAACGGTATGTGTTTCCGTTTACCTTATTTACTATAGCTTTTATCCCGAGATGCAGTATTTTCATACGGGCAATTTTATGCAAATTGTTGACCTAAATTCACACTAGCTGACAGCATATAAAAAAATGCAAAAATATCAACTATTAACGAGAAGAAACAAAGCCGTACTTAATTAGAACTATGAAAACTATCAGTAAATGTCTACGACTCATCACCCTAAAATCGATTTTTTTTTAATATTGTGGTGCTTTAAAATTATTGTCTTCTGCTGTTTTCAAGCATGTCGGATTGTCCGTCTGCTTGTCAGGAATTTAGGTCACATGTCACGTAGAAATGTAACTAACATAACAATTACTAGATGTTTTTAACACAAACATCGATATTGCTGCATGTACCTGCCCTTGATAGTACCCATTTAATACTTCTCATTTTAAGAGTAAATAAAACTTGTTGATATATCTAATGAAAGGCAAAGGATTAAATCATCACCTCATCATAAAATATTTTATTTTGTTTAAGTTTGCTTTAAAATGGGATGCATTTAATGGCGAAAACACTGGTAAAGAGATTAACTATCTAGGAAAATTATCCGTAGCCTTAAAAAAATATTATTTGCAAGTGTTTTCTGTTGTTGTTTCTAAAGAACTATTCATTTAGCTGATGATGAGAAATTTTGCATACTAGTAACACGTGCGCTGACGTATTTCCGCCGTCGGTCGAAATCACAACCAGATAGAAATTAAGCACGATATATTCTTTGGAAATCACATTGAATTATATGAGGATTTTCGTCAAATCGTGGAACTAACATGGTTCTAGTAACTTTGAAAACAAAATATTTACATACCAATCTAGGTATTAGGGATAAGATACAGTAAATTAAATCCATATACTGTTTATAAAATCACATTTTATCTTTCTCAATATTCCTTTTGTTATGAATATAACTAAACAGGTACACACTGTCCATTGTACAGTCATAGGTGAATGCACATTTAGAAAAGGATTAGTGTGTTGACAACAAAGGAATACTGGACTGTCTATAATTGGTGTTGTGTAATGGAAAAGTGACTGAAACAAAAGATCGTTTAAACATGCATCCTGCAAATATTCCACTATTTTCTTATCCCTACTACCTAGATTGGTATATAAAGAGCGGATATTGCAAATGTTGTGAAGAAATACTTAGAAACGTTTCAGTACTAGGATTTCGCACATCGATATATAATCCAATATGATCCAGTGTGATTTACAAGGACTTAGTTTGATCCTTAAGCATCTGTATACCAGGCCTGCCAATACTTTTATCTAGAAATCCTGAGCTTTTTAAAAGTTAAGGTTTAAATTTGAGCACGCGACTTAGTTTTTGCACTTTTAAATTATTTATGCAATTAATGCTTATAGAATACATTGTTTGATAGTTAAATGATAGTTAAAGAAATGACACATACTTCAATATGGAAATTCAAGATGGCCGCCACGGCTACAAACAGATTTTAAAAATGTGATTTTGTGGTGACTACTTCTCAAAAACCATAAGTAAGATTGATCTGGAACATTTACCAAATTGACTGGCCCGACATGTAGTTGGTCCTAACCAAAGTTCATTTTGATGGATGTCAAACATGGCCGCCAGAAGCCATTTTTGTTTACATAGAGTTATATTGGAAAACTTGTGGCGACTACTCCTGCGACTAAAACAACTTGACGGATTTCACCTGAATATTGCTCTTGATGATCCTAGAAAACATTCTGGTAGACTGGAAATTCAAGATGGCCGCCACAGATAAAAATAGATTTTAAAAATGCGATTTTGTGGCGACGACTTCTCAAAAACCAAGTGATATTGATTTGGAACCTTTACCAAAATGACTGGCATGACATGCAGTTGGTCCTAACGAAATTTCATTTTGATTGGCCGCCAGCGGCCATCTGTCTTTACATAGAGTTATATAGGAAAAACTTGTGGCGACTACTTCTCAAAAACCGTAAGTGATATTGAATTGGAACTTTACCAAAATGACTGGTGCAACATGTACTAAGTCTTGGTCCTAACCAAGAATCTTCCAAGTCAAACATGACTGCCAGTGGCCATCTTTGTTGACGAATTTCATGAAACTTCACAGGAATGTTGCTCTTGATGTCTTGTTGATCCTAGCAAAAATTCAGATTGGCCGGAATTTCAAAATGGCCACCAAGGCTAAAAATAGTCGTCCGTCTGTCTATCCGTCTGTAAATTTTTTTTGTGGCAACTACTCCTCTGAAACTACTACTTGACTGATTTTCATGAAACTTCACAGGAATGTTGCTCTTGATGAAAGACTTGAGGCGACTACTCCCTAAACTATTCAATGGAATTTTATAAAACTTAAAAATGGAACTCTGTGGCAACTACTTCTCAAAAACCGTAAGTGATATTTGATGATTGGAACCTTCACCAAATTGACTGGCACAACATCTTGCAGGCTGATCAGAGTATACACTGTCTGGCTGATCATCAGTCAATTTGACTGAAACACCTCTTTGTTCTATAAATGGACTGGTCCAAATTCAAAGAAAGGACAGTCCATTATACATTCATAGTGGGGTAAGAATTAAGTCTTTTTTTATTTTTGGCTCTCAGAAAAAGACTGAAAACAAATTGTAAGATTTTATTTTGATTCTGATTTTCCAAATATAACCATTGAGACAAGAGCAAGTCTACCTGAACTGGTGAGATAGTAACCTAATTCTGATAGTTCTTGAGCTGGCTGTAGACCCCCCTCCCCCCCCCAGGGGGAATTTTGTAGGCTATGATTTTCTGAAAGAACATACATTAAGCTTCAAAATGAGACATGTGTGCCATCTGAGCGTTGGGGCTTTAGTGAGTTTTGGGGTAAAACGTTACGTTTTTAGACGAAAATCGCCGAAATCTGGAATTATTTTTTAGAAAAAGAATGGAATATATTAGAACCAATTTGAATTGATGGAATCTTTCTCGGAATGCACCTCTACGTGTTCCACCATATAATTTATGGATCCGATACTTAAATATTGAGATTTTGGGTAAAAATGTTAAAAAATTGAATAAAATCACTGATTTCTGTAATACATTGGGGGTATTTAACTAAAATTAGAAATATATCTAATACAATAGAAAAAAGAAATATTATAACCTTTTTGGGCAGGGTAAGTTCCAGTGATTAAACAGAAAAAAGTTACAAACCGCATGATGTTTGGAAATGCCTTAATTTTGGGGTGAAAAATGTGTATTTTTGTCAAAAATCGCCGGAATCTGGAATTATTTTTTAAAATTAGTTTGAACATAACCTTATCAAATTGAAGCAATGGAATGTTGCATAGCATACACATTCAAGTTTTTCCTGGCATCATATATAACATATGTGCTCAAATATTGGCATTTTAGGGCAAAATGTTGGAAAAAATAACAAAAATCACTGGTTTCTGTAATCCATTGGGGTATTGGGTTAAAATTTAGAAAAAATATTTATTGCAATATAATAAAAACATATTGTAACATTTTGGATAGACAAAGGTCCAATAATTAAGTAGAAAAAAATCCTGAACCATATGGCGCTTAAAATATTGCCTTAATTTTCAGGTGAAAAATGTGTATTTCCGTCAAAAATCGACGGAATCTGGAGTTATCTTTTGAAAATAGTTTGAACATAAACTTATCAAATTGAAGCAATAAAATGTTGCACACTATACATATCCAAGTCATTTATTGTATCAGATATAACATATATGCTCAAGTATTTATATTTTAGGGCAAAATGTTGAAAAAATGACTAAAATCGCTGATTACTGTAATACATTGAGGTATTGGAAAAAAATTAAAAGTGCATTATAAGAAAGAACGGAATTTTTTTTTTATAACATTTCTGCAGTCCAATGTGCAATAATATACCAGAAAACCTTCTTTTTCTATGGAAAATTCCTACTCTCACCTGGTGATATTGCCATTGACCCATCATATGTTTCCAAGGAGTGCATGGCACGCTGACATTTTATTTGCTAAAGCCTGCTCTAGCTGATACCTTACGGGATTTTTTTATAAAAAGAACCTCCCGAACAAATACAACACATCATGTACTAGTTCTTGAGCTGGCTGTAGACTCCCCCAACCCCACCCAGCCCCCACACTCTCCCCCATGGGGGATTTTGTAGGGTATGATTTTCTGAAAGAACATACAATAAGTTTCGAAATGAGACAGGTGTGCCATCAATTATGAGCGTTGGGCTTTAGTGAGTAACGTGCATGTAAACTATGTTACCTTACATAACAATTAAAATTTGTACATTAAAAATGTTGAATATAAATTAAATCAAAACCATGTAAAAAACATAATACATGTACTTTTATTAATATAAGTTGAGAAGCGCTTCAAACTTAATGAAACTATTCTGTAATTTACGTTACACCACATTCATTACCAAAAACAAACTTATTTTTAGTGCAAATAGGTGGCTGTAAAAACTGGTGTTCGTCTGTTTTAGACTATGTATAATATGCATATGTATACTAGCTGAAATTTATGTGTAACACAATATAAATAAATCAAACATGGCGTCCAAGATGGTCCCGTTGTGTCACAAGATCTGTAGGTCGGCCCAGCAGCTATTTCTCTATAACTATACTGTATATAGCTCTAGGTGTCATGTTCGAGGCCCGCACTCAGGTAGCCCTCCCCCTGATACGGTCTAGCGACCGAGTGCCACGCGTAGCGGGGACCTTTGCCGAGGCTGGCCACCGTTCCCGTTGAGTCAACAAAACCTGTTGGTCGGCCCAGCGGCCGTCGGCTGTGGGTCGCTCAAGGCTATTTCTCTCTATATAACTATACTGTATATAGCTCTAGGTGCCATGTTCGAGACCCGGAAGTCTTCCCCCTGTTACGACCTAGGGACTGAGTGCCACGCGTAGCGAAGACCGTTGCCGATGGCTGACCAGCGTTCCCCTTGTGTCACAAAACCTGTGGGTTGGCCCAGCGGCCGTCGGCTGCAGGTCGCTCAAAGCTATTTACTATATAGCTCTAGATGGCATGTTCGAGACGTAAACTCAGGTAGCCTTTCCCCTGATACGACCTAGGTACCGAGTGCCACGCGTAGCGAGGACCGTTGCCGACGGCTGGCCACCGGTCCCGTTATGTCACAAAATATGTGGGTCGGCTATCGGCTGAGCGGCTATCGGCAGAAGGTCGTTCAAGGCTATTTCCCTCTATATAACTGTATATAGCTCTATGTGCCTTGTTCGAGACTCAAATTCGGGTAGCCCTCACCCTGATAAGCCCTAGGGACCGAGTACCACACATAGCGGGGACCTTTGCCGACGGCTGGCCACCGGTCCCGTTGTGTCACAAAATATGTGGATTGGTCCAGCAGCCATCGACCGAAGATCGCTCAACGCTATTTCCCTCTATACATATATAACTATACTGTATAAAGCTCTAGGTGAGTTACGAGGTTCGAGACCCGAAATCGGGTAGCCTCCCCCCTGATACAGCCTAGCGATTGAATGCCACGCGTTGCCGGGACCTTTGCCGACTGCAGCCCACTAGTCTCGTTTTGTCACCCTATCTGTAAGTCGGCCCAGCGGCCGTCGGCCGAAGGTCGTTCAACGCTATATCCTTCTATATAACTGTATATAGCTCTATGTCCCATGTTCGAAACTCGAACTCGGGTAGCCTTTCCCCTAATATGGACTACTGACCGAGTGCCACATGTACTGGGGACCTTTGCTGACAGCTGGCCACCGGTCCCGTTGTGTTGCAAAATATGTGGGTCGGCCCAGTGGCCGTATGCAGAGGGTCGCTCAACGCTATTTCTCTGTTTATAACTTATACTGTATCTAGCTCTATGTACCATGTTCGAAATGCCGGTAATGTGGTAAAGTCCAAGTCGCCAGTTGGTACATGACATGTTCCAGAATGCTCTACACATAATGGGCTTTCAGAAAAATAGGGTGTACAAAATTCCCCCTGGGGTGAGGGTTACTCCTACTAGCTTACAGTCTATTTTTCTATTGTACCGGTATTATATATTTTTCTAGATTTTAACCAAATACCCCCAATGGATTGCAGAAATAAGTGATTTTAGTCCTTTTTTCCAACATATTTCAGCAGATATGTTATACATGATGCCAGGAAACACTTGAATATGTATGCTGTGCAACATTATATTAATTCAATTTGATAAGTTTATGTTAAAACTATTTTCAAAAATAATTCCAGATTTCGTCGATTTTTGACAAAAATACACATTTTCGCCTAAAAATTAAGGCATTTTCAAGCATCATACGGTTCGGGACTTTTTTCTACTTAATTATTGGACCTTTGTCTATTCCAAAAATATTACAATGTGTCCTTATTCAATTGTATTAAATTTGTTTCTAGATTTTAACCTAATACCCCCAATGGATTACAGAAAGCAGTGATTTTTGTCATTTTTTCCAACATTTTGCCCTAAAATGCCAATATTTGAGCACATATGTTATATATGATGCAAAGAAAAATTAGAATATGCATGCTGTGCAACATTCTATTGCTTCAATTTGATAAGTTTATGTTGAAACTAATTTTATAAAATAATTCCAGATTCCGACGATTTTTGACAAAAATGCACATTTTTCACCTCAAAATTAAGGCATTTCCAAACATCATGCGGTTTGGAACTTTTTTCTGTTTAATCACTGGACCTTACCCTGCCCAAAAAGGTTACAATATTTCTTTTTTCTATTGTATTAGATATTTTTCTAATTTTTAGTTAAATACCCCCAATGTATTACAGAAATCAGCGATTTTATTCATTTTTTTAACATTTTTACCCAAAATCTCAATATTTAAGTATCGGATCCATAAATTTTATGGTGGGACACGTAGAGATACGTTCCGAGAAAGATTCCATCAATTCAAATTGGTTCTAATATATTCCATTCTTTTTCTAAAAAATAATTCCAGATTTCGGCGATTTTCGTCTAAAAACGTAACGTTTTACCCCAAAACTCACTAAAGCCCCAACGCTCACATGGCACACATGTCTCATTTTAAAACTTACTGTATGTTCTTTCAGAAAATCATACTGTACAAAATTCCCCGGGGGGGGAGGGTTTCTCCTATTAGCTCACAGCCTATGAGGAGCAATTGCATGACCTGACCTGTGACCTGGTCACATACACTCAACTGCTATATTTATGAATAGGTAATGTTGTATAATAATTCACAATATTTAGGACTGTAGTAATGTTGCTCTTGATGTCTAGTTGGTCCTAAGTAAATATCAGGTCGGCTTAAAATTCAAGATGGCCACCATGGCTAAAAGTAGATTTTAAATAAAATTTTGGGGTGACTACTTCTTTAAAACCATCGGT
Organism: Cyrtodaria siliqua; assembly: GCA_037043455.1. Lineage (NCBI taxonomy): Eukaryota > Metazoa > Mollusca > Bivalvia > Adapedonta > Hiatellidae > Cyrtodaria > Cyrtodaria siliqua. The sequence continues at coordinate 29,310 of JAWPHD010005200.1, forward strand.
TTGGTACGTTTACTAAAATGACTTTCATAAAACTTTACAGGAATGTTGGTCTTGGTGTCCAGTTAGTCGGGTTAGTCCCAAGTAAAAATCAGGTTGACCGGAAATTCAAGATGGCTGCCACAGCTTAAATACAAGTTTGTGGCAACTGCTTCTCAAAAACCATAACTTATATTGATTTGGAACCTGGAATGTTGCTCTTGGTGTCTAAATGATCCTAGAAAAATTTCAGGTTCGTCAGAAATTCAAGATGGCCGCTACAGCTAAAAATAGATTTTCAAAAAACAAGTTTGTAGCGACTACTTCTTGAAAACTGTGAGTGATATTGATATGGGACTTTTTCTAAAATGATCAGTATGACTTGATGTTGATCCTTGTCAAAAATTATTTTGATTTGACGTTAAACATGGCCGCCAGCGGCCATCTTTGTTTACATAGAGTTATATAATGATAGCTTGTAGCGACTACTCCTATGAAACTACTTGACGGATTTTAATGAAACTTCGCAGGAATGCTGATCTAGCTATCAAAAACATATCAGTAGAGCTTCAAGGTCATTGACCTTTTTTTTAAAGAGTTTTATTTAAACTGCCATGTATTTTAGTATTTTTTTGTTTCGTATATTAGGAACTAATTAGTTGTCATGCTGTTCAATTTGACAAAGGCCACAAGGCCGGATCCAGGTGTGTTTTTTTTGCAGGATTGTCCAATATATATTTCTTGCTATCCGCGTTTTACATGGGTGATGGAATATAAGAATCTTTCAGGGGTATCCGGTGAAGATAGGGAATTCCAACCCGAGGTAAAAATGTTTTTATTAGAACCGAGGCTCTGCGGAGTTTCCGATTAAAACACTTATACAGAAAGTGTTTTTATTAGAACCGAGGCTCTGCGGAGTTTCCGATTAAAACACTTATACAGAGAATTGAAATTCCGTATGATATCTGAACCGAATACCCATGAAAGATTCTTTTTTCTTTTACTTGCATATCAGAGACATGTTGTGTGGTAACGCCCCCAGCTACTAACGTTTTGCATGTTTTCTTGCATACTTTTATATTTACCCATAAAGATAAGACTTTCCATCACCCATGTAAAACGTGGATAGCCTTATCCAGTATGCAAGACAGCCTGATCTTACACATGGGAGAAGATAAAAGTCACACGCATGATAATACCTTTATTTCAAGAGGATAACATATTTGGCTACAAGCCAGTCCAACATATGGTCTTCAGACAAAATAGAATATATTTACAGTTTATACAAACATGATTAAAACAATGGTAAAAAAAGAATAAAATTAATAAAATATGTCCAGAAACTTCATGATTTTTCTAAAAATGTGTTATTTGAGATACATTGATTAAGACTTATTCAACCTTTAGGTGACTTGTATACATATACAATATAAAACTAATGTTTAAAACTCGTCAGTTGTATATGTTTTAACAATATAAATATTAAAATTTTAAAAATTACATTTTAAAACTTAAAGAATTGCGTACATATTGTCAAGTAAGTGAACATTGTACACGTGCATATATTGTGATTGACGAAGGTAATACATTGGTAATCAAGTTGTCAAATTGCATATATAACATATCAGAATAACAAAGCATCAACAATGACATCAGTAAAGTCAACAGTTGCATGGCGTCATTGTTTAAAAAACATGCAGTACGTTAGTAATTTACTACGTCAACACACAAATGTCATCATAACCTCAGCAAAGCCTCGGTTCCAATAAAAAATAATTATACCTCGGGTTACCGGGTATACATGAAAGATTCTTATAATGTATATATATATAGAGAAAAAATATGTTGTACTTTTCTTTTTTTCAAAGAGGTCCTGTAGGAGGCCCTAGGGTCTTTGTCAAAGTGACACGGCAAGAATAGCATCTAGTTGGTCTTTAACAATTTAAACGTATATCTTTTCCTAATGAGTATGTGTAGTTTATCAATTCCAGTCATGTTCTTCCAGTAGATCGATTCAAGGCCCATGGTCCACTTGTTTAATACATTGATTGCCCTACGTCTTCAAACATCAGATAAAGAAGATACATATTAACAGAAACTAAACAGAAACTATACACCTCACAGTTGTTTATAAAACCCCTCCAGCATAACACTCTTGGTATTGATGACCTTCAAGTCTGGTCCACCTGTTGTTTATCTGGTATAATATATATGTGGTGTCTCTAAGCACACCTGGAACAATAAAAACCTGCTAGCTGGGATACTTGTTGTTTATTTGGCACATTATATAAACAAGTAGTCTGACCTACCTGTTGTTCATGTTGTTTATATGGAACCATATAAACCTGTTGTTTGTCACAAACAGCATAACCTGATGTCTGGCCTACCTGTTGTTTATCTGGAACAATATAATCCTGTTGTCTGTCCTCCTGTTGTTTATCAGGAATAATAGAAACCTTCTGGTTGGCCTACCTGTTGTTTATCAATAACAATATAAAAATGTTATCAACAGTATAAACCTGTTATTTGGCCCACCTGTTTATCTGGAACAATATAAACCTGTTGTTTGGCTCAACTGTTTATCAGGAACAATATAAACCAGTTACCTGCTGTTTGGCCCACCTGTTGTTTATCGGGAACATTATAAACCTGCTGTTTGGAACACCAATTGTAATTGTTTATCAGGAACAATATAAATCTGCTGTCTGGCCCATATGTTGTTTATCAGGAACCATATAAACCTGCTGTTTGGCCCACCTGTTTATCAGGAACAATATAAACCTGCTGTTTGGCTCAACTGTTTATCAGGAAAAATATAAACCTGCTGTTTGGCCCACCTATTGTTTATCAGTAACAGTATAAACCTGCTGTTTGGAACACCAATTGTAATTGTTTATCAGGAACAATATAAATCTGCTGTTTGGCCCACATGTTTATCAGGAACAATATAAACCTGCTGTTTGGCTCAACTGTTTATCACGAACAATATAAACCTTCTGTTTGGTCCACCTGTTGTTTATCAGGAACAATATAAACCTGCTGTTTGGTCTACCTTTTGTTTATCAGGAACAATGTAACCCTGCTGTTTGGCCCACCTGTTGTTATCAGGAAGAGTATAAACCTGCTGTTTGGCACACCTGTTTATCAGGAACAATATAAACCTGCTGTTTGGCTCAACTGTTTATCAGGGTCAATATAAACCTGCTGTTTGGCCCACCTGTTGTTTATCGGGAACAGTATAAACCTTCTGTTTGGCCCACCTGTTGTTTATCAGGTACAGTATAAACCTTCTGTTTGGCCCACCTGTTGTTTATCGGGAACAGTATAAACCTTCTGTTTGGCCCATCTGTTGTTTATTAGGACTAATATAAAACTGCTGTCTGACCCATCTGTTGTTTATCAGGAACAATATAATCCTGCTGTTTGGCCCACCTGTTGTTTATCAGGAACAGTATAAACCTTCTGTTTGGCCCATCTGTTGTTTATTAGGACTAATATAAATCTGCTGTCTGACCCATCTGTTGTTTATCAGGAACAATATAAACCTGCTGTTTGGCCCACCTGTTGTTTATCAGGAACAGTATAAACCTGCTGTTTGGCTCACCTGTTGTTTATCAGAAACAATATAAACCTGCTGTTTGACCCACCTGTTTATCAGGAACAATGTAAACCTGCTGTCTGGCCCACAATTGTTTATCAGGAACAATATAAATCTGCTGTCTGACCCATCTGTTGTTTATCAGGAACAGTATAAATCTGCTGTTTGGTCCACCTGTTGTTTATCAGAAACAATATAAATCTGCTGTCTGACCCATCTGTTGTTTACCAGGAACAATATAATCCTGATGTCTGGCCCACCATTTGTTTATCAGGAACAATATAAATCTGCTGTCTGACCCACCTGTTGTTTAGGCAAAAAAAGAAGAAGTTTGTTTCCGCTAACAGCTTCAGAAAAAATAGGGTATAATAAGAAAAAGAAAAAGAACAAGTTTTGCCTACCTACCGTAGGCAAAATTGTTGTTTTTTTATTTTTTTATTATTATTAATGACCTTATTTTTGTTAATGAAAAAACACTTTTAATATGATAAAAAATACTGGGGAAGGTATTTATACCTAGATAATACATGGTTATGGCCCTTTTACAATATTTGGTAATGTTCACTGAAAATCCCAGAGGACGTGGGGTTCAAATCTCAATGGAGGAATATTTTAAAAAAAAAAAATTATATCTCCATAAGAAACCTTGGTTTATGGGTTCAACTTTTTATTATTATTTATTTTATTTTTTAAATCTTTTTTTTTAATTTTTTTGCAAAAAAAAAAAAGTTATGGTCGGCGGCTAAATAATAGGGTCGGTCGGGTTAGCGGAAACAAACACTTTTTTCTTATAAGCCTTATCAAGAACAATATAAACCTGTTGTTTGGCCCACCAATTGTTTATCAGGAACAGTATAAACTTGCTGTTTGGCCCACCTGTTGTTTACCAGGAACTCTATAAACCTTCTGTTTGGCCCACCATTTGTTTATCTGGAACAATATAAACCTTCTGTCTGACCCACCTGTTGCTTATCAGGGACAATATAAATATGTAGTCTATCCCATTTGTTATTTGTCTGTAACAATATGAACTAGGTGTCTGGCCCACCTGTTGTTTAACAGAAACAATACAAACCTGCTGGAAATATTTTGTTTCTGAAAGAAATGACCTAAATATATATCAGAAGATGAGCATTTTCTGTCACAGTAAAGGAATACGTGTATGTTGTGTATGTATATTTAATTAATACTTCTACTTTATAGAACATTGTCAAATATGACGGACACTTTCAAAGAAATTTGCTGGGGCATGATGAACGGATTCCGAGATGCAATTCTGGGCTCCTTAAAGGTCTTTAAGATGGACTCACAAACGACCCAATCCAGTGAGAAGAAAACAGAAGAGCCCATGACAACGCTAGCAAAACGGAGAGCAGAGAAGCAAAAACATTCAACAAAAAAAGCCAGTACAAAAGAAAGGTATGTAATTTGATTTAATTCTTGAAAAATAAGATGGTGATATATGTACAAATTATGGTACTTGCTGTCCGAAATATGAAGAGATGTTGGATGGAAGATTATGTAAGAGGATCAAGCATCCTTGTTAAGTAGATAACCATGTGTAATCAACAGTGTTAAAGTTACAAATCATTATGAATAAATTCCTTTCTATAGCAAAACTGTTATTTCTTGTGGCAAATAGCATACATATGATATCTTCAAAACACATTGTTATAACAATAAATGATGCCCAAATTAAAGTCAATGAAGACAAGTATTCAGGTAATTATGGTTCTGTTTCTGTTACTGTATTGATAAAAATTCAGTGCCATCAAATATCATAATACCAGTATTTTAAAAAAAAAGTTCAGACACTGAAAGCTGCTAAAATTATGTCGTCAATTCCTTGTTACAGTACTCATCAGTTTTTCGATATTATGACCGTGTAGCTTGTATACTATGTATTTATCAATTAGATTTGTATTGGGATATATGGATGAGTTCTTCTGTGTATTAATTTTGTTCGACTTCAGGAGTGCAGTATTAATCAGCGGAAGAAGAAGCGCATATATCCCAATATAGAAATGAATATTAAAATGAATAATTAGAACAAATACATAGGTTTTAGGATTTTATCTTCATCAAAAAGATTTATTTAAAACAAATAATATATCGTTTTATCATATACTTCCCTATAAATACGCTGATTTTAAATACACGATACTTGGCTAGTCATATCATCAGGATTTCGTTGCCAGGCAATTAAGCTTTATCACACGCGTGAAATATAGGGTAAAAAAATGTCATATCACGGAAATAACCGAATGTTCATCTCGATCCTTTTACCGGAGTAGCCTGTTAGTTACGATTGTATACAATTTGTCACGGGTATGGTTTGTCGTCTGCGTTTCATTAGTTACTTTCATCGTGTTTTCGCGGCAGTTTATTGGCTAAAGAATCATTATCCCAGGATGAAATAACCACTTATGACAATTCACCTTGATTAGAAACACCTTGATACGGACAAAAATTAATGTTGTGTACCACTTACGCGACAGACATAGGCACATCCAAATTGTTGTTTTTTCTCTCTGGCAAACAGGGTAGTCAGTGAGCTGAGGTTGACATTTCGACAAAGCTGAAGTATATGATAAATAGAATAAAAAAATTCATATTGAAGCTCTCGGGCTGATATGGCGTTGCGGGCCTGAGATAGGGTGTGATATGAAAATACCTATTTATCTATGTAACTTTTCACAATTAAATAATATGATTTTTAGCTCGACTGATCAGAGATCAGCAGAGCTTATGCCGTAGTACGGAGTCCGTCCGTCCGTCTGTCCGTAAACTTTTATTTGTAGCGACTACTCCTCTGAAAATTGCCCGGAGGGGCACCTGGGGTCTTCCTCCACCAGTGGAAGCTGGAAAGTCGCCATATGACCTTAGCTGTTGGTGCGACTATAAAATCCAATTCAATTCAATTCAATTCCTCTGAAACTACTGGATGGATATTCATGAAACTTTACAGAAATGTTGCCCATGAAGTCTAGTTGATCCTAGCAAAAATTCATGTTGATGTAAAATCCAAGATGGCCACCAAAGCTAAAAATAGATTTTTAAAATAGAAGTTTGTAGCGACTACTTCTTGAAAACCATAAGTGATATTGATATGGGACTTTTTCTAAAATGATCAGCATGACATGATGTTGGTCCTTGCCGAAAAATCTTTTGATTCGACGTTAAACATGGCTGGCAGCGGCCATCTTTGTTTACATAGAGTTATATAATGAAAACTTGTAGCGACTACTCCTCTGAAACTACTCGACGGATTTTCATGAAACTTCACACGAATGTTGCTCTTGATGTCTAATTGATCCTAGCAAAATTTCCGGAAATTGAAGATGGCCGCCACGGCTAAAAATAAATTTTCAAAATACAAGTTTGTAGCGACTACTTCTTGAAAACTATAAGTGATATTGATATGGGACTTTTTCTAAAATGATCAGCATGACATGATGTTGGTCATTGTCAAAAATCTTTTTGATTCGAGGTTAAACATGGCTGCCAGCGGCCATCTTTGTCTACATAGAGTTATATAGTAAAAACTTGTAGCGACTACTCCTCTGAAACTACTTGGCGGATTTTCATGAAACTTCACAGGAATGTTGCTCTTGATGTCTTATTGGTCCTAGCAAAATTTCAGGTCGGCCGGAAATTCAAGATGGCCGCCACGGCTAAAAAAATATTTTCAAAAAACAAGTTTGTAGCGACTACTTCCTGAAATCAAAATCAATCAGTAGAGCTTCAAGGTCATTGACCTCTTGTTTTTTTATCACGTGACATACCTCATATGATGTAACTATGGATTTCACCAATCCTGAACAAGTAAGCCAAAGCGTAGTTCTAAGTACATTACACACCCATATGTCTTTACAACACAAATATTGACGTTCCAATTGAAAGGAAACGAAGTTTGTAACTGCATATGCAATAAAAAGTGATAAGTACGAGTTTTGTTTTGTCTGTTACTTTAGAGACAACTTAGTTCTATGTGGTCAGTATAAAGACATTTTAAATCTACTTTAAAAGTAATTCTTAAATAATTATGTTGCTTTGTATTGCAGTGAGCCCAAAGTTTTAAACAGGATATTTCTATGTTGTGCATGGAATGGAGGAGTGTTCTGGGTAATTGTATTGTATATTTCCCATCATCCTTTGTTGTCATGAGTCTGTAATACAACTATAGGCTTGACCTAAACTGTATCTTTGAAGAATAACACATTTATGATACTCGTATGCCAGGGCTGTTTCGCAAAGTTTAGAGACATTCTTTCAAATGAAAATGCAAATTAATAAGATAATTTTACATGGCATTTAATTTGATATTGCCTATAATGTATGATGGTTTAAAAATTAAGATGCTATCTTAATACAACATTATTCTCATAACTTACAGTGCACCCACATCTATGCTTTAGTGCACTCACATCTATGCTTTAGTGCAATCACATATATGCTTTAGTGAACCCACATCTATGCTTTAGTGCACTCACATTATGCTTTAGTGCAATCACATATATGCTTTAGTGAACCCACATCTATGCTTTAGTGCACTCACATTATGCTTTAGTGCACTCAAATATATGCTTTAATGACCCACATATATGCTTTAGTGCACTCACATCTCTTTAGTGCACTCACAACTATGCTTTAGTGCACCCACATCTATGCTTTAGTGCACCCACATCTATACTTTAGTGCACCCACATCTATGCTTTAGTGCACTCACATCTCTTTAGTGCACTCACATATATGCTTTAGTGCACCCACATCTATACTTTAGTGAACTCACATCTATACTTTAGTGCACTCACATCTATGCTTTAGTGCACCCAAATGTATGCTTTAGTGCGCTCAAATATATGCTTTAATGCACCCACATATATGCTTTAGTGCACTCACATCTCTTTAATGCACTCACATCTATTCTTTAGTGCACCCACATCTATGCTTTAGTGCACCCACATCTTTACTTTAGTGCACCCACATCTATGCTTTAGTGCACCCACATCTAAAGAGTTGAAAACATGAAGATGTTGCTGCTTAAAGGAAAAAAAACATGAAAATGTTGCACCGTTCCATTCAAATAGTAAGATACTTAGGTCACATTTAATTCATCTTCATAACATTTTCTTGTCAGCCTGTGTATGTGTATAGCTAGTAACAAAATCCTTAAAAGAAAAAATGTGGCAATTCTTGGTGTGCTCTGGGTCGACCTTTTTCAGTAGTTCGCAGCCTGGGTTACTAAAATTATATTCTATAGTAATGCTATATACAAGTACAAGTTCAATGTATATTAAAATAAGTGATATCTGTAGCAAAAATCAGGAAATGACTTTCGGAATAGTAAAATAGACGCTGACTAATTGGCTGGTAGATAGAAAAAAATAAAAACACTATAATTAAATTCTACTGAGACAGAAATTACCTTCAGTAAATTATTGCGGATTTCTGTATAATTTCTCCATATTTCATGTCACTGTTTAAATGTTGTTAAATGATAGGAATGCCCGTACTTCTGTATACGTAATGACCATATACATGTATATATATTACAGATGAGCATCATCTTGTTTAACTATCTTCTACTGCCTGGTCTACACTGGATGACAGCTCTAATCTCAGGTATGTCACTATATATAACTCTCATTTTACGTTTTCTTCTTTGCACTTTATGATGTCATATGGTCCGTATCTCAATTTATTATACTACGCGTAAACACTCCTGTTTAAAATTCCTTCTGCTCATATGTAGAAGGTATTGCTTGCATTCTATTAATATATGATGTATTTGCCAGGGTCGTCGGAGACTGGCCTGATCTGGGGCTGGATGGGGCCCATGTTGTCATGGACGTTCAGTGCTCTGTGGATCCTACCCCTGTTTGTCCTCAGCAAGATTGTCAACTGTTTTTGGTTCGCTGTAAGTAGATGGAAAGTTCACTGGAAACTCATCTTTTTTGTCACACAATTCTTTTACTCGATAAAAACAACTTCGGGGACATTTGTCACTTACAGTGACATTTCTTCTTTCTTTCTTTTCTCACCTGCACTGACATGTATGCGAGACAATTCTGGACTCGGTCCTTGCTTTTCCAGCAGCAGACCTGATTATTGCATCAACAGTGATATTCCACCCCCATGTGTATCTCTGTTTTGAAATACCTATTTACTATTATTATACCTCACTGTAAACACTCCATGTAAAATCCCCATACCCTGCCGGGTTGATATTTCACGCTGTCACCCTCAACGCGTCATAGCGGTTGATAGCGCAAAATATTATCCTGCTAGCTTTTTGAAAAGCTCAGTTCTAAAATTAGATTTTTTCAACAACAACAATTTTTTCTTCATTATCGAGTATATTAGTATATTAGGAGTATTTGTTCGGTATAATAAAATAAATATCACATCCTCTTGAGGGTGCCAGTGGATATTATCAACCCTCGAAATGATAATGTCAACCTCGACTTCCGCCTTGGTCGACATTACATTCTTGGGTTGATAATATCCACTGGCACCCTCAAGAGGATGTGATATTTACATACTACAGTTAACAATATGTTAAATGTTTACATTGCGTATGAATTTCAATTGATTTCGGCACATTTAAAAAATAAATTTTGAAATTAATAACCCTTTTAGATGTTATTAATCATGATCTGTCTGTATCTAGGATATAGCTGATGCGGCTTACAGAAAGTCACGCGGTCGACCCCAGTTACCCAACATCAGCGTGTTTATAGCAGATATGCTGTTCAGTCTACTTATACAAGTATTCTTTCTACTTCAAGTAAGTTCTTTGTTTATAGTTATTTAGAATTACTGTATTTCAGAAAAACAGTTCAGCTTTAATAGTCAGAAAGGTGTTACTTTGTATATTTTTAAAGTTTTATTCAAGTCACCACCAGCCAGTATAGTCTGATAAAGACTGTGCAAATTTAAAAAGAAAGAAGCAAAGTTTGGCTGCTGTGTAGCCATCAAAACTGTGGAGCAGAGCATCTGTGTCTGGAATATCAGACGTGTTCAGTTTCTTAAGGAAAATGTTTTGTAACGTAAATTTGGAATACCCGAGGTGATTGTAATATTACAAATATTGTATATGTTGCAAAACATTTTACGTTTCTCTAGGAACTGTATGTATGCCAGTTCAAAAGAGTTAATAGCCTACCATTGGCTGTTGGCTGTGATAGATTTCCATAGGAGTAGTGTGTTAAAATATGCGATTAATGCCGTTGTTTTTATGCTACCCGTAATTTAATGATTAATTATTGCACTTTATTATAAGAAACTGTTAATGTTCCATTTATATCTTTGAATCATTTCACATTTTAAATTGGTAATTAAATAGCTTTTTATTTTTTTAAATAAATTTATCCACAAAGCCTGATCTACTCCTTTTAAAGTAGCTATCCCATCAACAACAGTCAAATTTTTAAAACATATGTACATCGTTTCTAAACCTACTGGAGGGCTGGCGTGGCGCAGTCGGTAGCGCGGCGTATTTGTAACCGGAGGCCCCAGTTTCAGTCCTCCGTGGTGCCACTGAGTTTCGTCGGTATGTTCTTGGACAAGACACTTTCCCTTAGCCTCGTCCGTCGGATGGGGACGTAAACCGAGCTGTCCCGTGTATCGGTCTATCCTCCTAGCACGTTAAAGAACCATAGGAATCTATTCGATAATAAGAGTAGGGCAAGGTTCCCGGATTCCTATGTATCCTTTCCCTCTCTCTGGGGTGGCTGTAAATAACCTATACTGTGTTGATGAGCCGTTAAACAACATTCAATTCAATTCCTAAACCTAATGATGACGAATTATATATATAACTTACCGAGGTACATATTTTGAGAATCCAAACTCTATAGGCACACCATAAACAGCTTTAACCAGCCAGACCAAACCCAAAAAACAGAGCGTCGAATTAAGAGTTACCAACTCATAATTCATTTTATGCATATTCAATCACGGATATTTTAAAAAAACGGTGGAAAAAACTATACTTTTAATCAGCACGTATACATTATAGTATGATTTGATAACCTGGATAAGAGTTTTGATAAACGATTTTGTAGTGTAATTGTGCCATTATTTGGTGGGTTAGTTTCTTTTATCATTGTGTTGAGTTTGTTGACTGTTGATTGTGTGTTTGCAGGGTACCGTGGCCAGTTTCCTTCCTCTGCCAGCCATTGGCCAGATCATCAGTGTGGTTCACATGAGTCTCCTCTACTCGCTTTACTCATTTGAATATAAATGGATCAACATGGGTAAGCCTGTTGTAGCTCTGTGTTATCCTAGGGCATGTAGCCTTCAGACATAACAGCACAATCAAATCAACTTTGAATACAAATGTGTTTTTAATCTTTCAAACTTTTTTGTAACACGGCCTTGTTCAAAAAATTGCTCACAAAAAAAAAATGACGAAAACTGGGCTTGACAACTCTAATGATTTTACTATTTATCTGTAGAAACATCAGTAGTTCTTCGTTACTTTATATAAAACTTTACATTGGTGTTATTTTCCTCAGTGAGGTAAGCTTACCAAAACTTTAGTAAGAAATGGATAGATAGTTTCGTCTGAAAAAAAATATTTTCGTCTGAAAAAAACAGTTTGCCTATATTAATGAAGGAAAATTGAATCTTGCCTCCATCCAGTGTATCAGTTTTTAGCTCGACTGATGAAAGTTCAGCAGAGCTTATGCCATGGTGCGTCGTCCGTCTGTAAACTTTTTGTTTGTGGCGACTGCTCCTCTGAGACTACTGGACGGATTTTCATGGAACTTCACAGGAATGTTGCTCTTGCTGTCTAGTTGATCCTAGCAAAAATTCAGATCGGCCGGAAATTCAAGATGGCCGCCACGGCTAAAAATAGATTTTAAAAAAGCGATTTTGTAGCGACTTCTAAAAAAACGTAAGTGATATTGATTTGGAACCTTTACCAAAATGACTGGCACGACATGTAGTTAATGCTAACCAAAGTTCACGCACAGCGGCCATCTTTGGTTACATTGATGATTGAGTTATAGGGAAAACTTGTGGCGATTACTTCTCTGAAACTACGTGACGGATTTTCATGGAACTTGACAGGAATGTTGCTCTTGATGTCTAGTTGATCCTAGCAAAAATTCAGTTCGGTAGGAAATTCAAGATGGCCACCACTGCTATAATTATATTTTAAAAATGCGACTGTGGTGACTACTTTTCAAAAACCGTAAGTGATATTGAATTAGAACCTTACCAAAATTACTGGTGCAACATGTACTTGGTGTTAACCAAGATTTATTTTGATTCCATGTCAAACATGGCCACCAGCGGCAATCTTTGTTTAGCGTTATATAGGAAAAGCTTGTGGCAACTACCCCTCTGAGACTACTTGAAAGATTTTCATGAAACTTAACAGAAATGTTGCTCTTGATGTCTAGTTGATCCTACCAAATTTTCAGGTCGGATGGAAATTCAAGATGGCCACCATGAATAAAAATAGATTTTTAAAAAAAAAATTGTAGCAACTACTCCTTGAAAACTAGTAATATTGATATGGGACTTTTTGTAAAATGATCAGCATGACATGATGTTGGTCCTTGTTGAAAATTATTTTGATTCAACATTAAACATGGCTGCCAGTGGCCATCTTTGTTTACATAGAGTTATATAGTAAAAACTTGTAGCGACTACTCCTGTGAAACTACTCGACAGATTTTCATGAAACTTCACAGGAATGCTGATCTAGCTAGCTATCAAAACCTATCAGTAGATAAAGCTTCAAGGTCATTGACCTCTTGTTTGTATTACAATTGTATTTAATGCTTATTTCTCATCATACGTTGTATTTGTGACAGGTTGGGAGCTTCATAGACGTTTATCTCATATAGAATTCAGTTGGCCATATTTCTTTGGGTTTGGGTTACCCATGGCAGTACTTACGGCATTACCGTCATCTTTAGTTGTCAGGTTTGTAAAACTACATTGTCAACACAAACACTTCATGTTTACACAACACAGTGTATCAATTTTGCCAGGTAAAACTGAAGCACAGTACAAACATTTTTCATCAAGATCATAGCATGAATAGAAAAAAGACAACACCAGATGAGCCGATGAAACCTAGAATTATTACAAATTTGTCTGGGATCTTTTCCTGAACTTGTCATTAATGATTAATCATTTGCAGTGTATAAGGATGTAAGTAGTAAACAAAAACAATATATATATATATATTTGACCACTTGTATGTGCATTGTTTAAATATATCTATTTTGTAAATTCATAGTGTTATCAGAAGGATGCATTTGATCTCGAAGAGAGGGAACATATAGTAATCGCACCATTTGTACGTACATACGTCCGTTTGTTCGTCCGTTTGTCCATCTGAAACAATCATGTCTCAGCTATTACTTCGAAAATACTGAAAGAAATTTCATGAAACTGCAAAAAAATGTTAACACAATGAGTAGGTGTGCACGCGCAAGAATCCGGTCCTTACCTCAAAGGTCAAAGTCACACTTGGAGGTCAAAGGTTAAGTTAAATTCGGGGGCATTTGTCACTTACTGGTGACATTTCTTGTTTGCCTTTTTAGTTGAACTGATTGAAATGTTTTGAAACAAGATGTCGAGTTTCCAGAAAGTTCTTAGCTGTTTACCACCTATTATTTCAGTGGCTGTGTCTTCTCTATACTATTTCCTGTCTTCATAATCAGTGCCAATGAAGCAGACGACATGCACCAAACATTGTAAGTACCGGTATTCTGTGTTGTATGTTCAATGAAGCATACGGCATGCACCAAACATTGTAAGTACCAGTATTCTGTGTTGTATGTTCAATGAAGCAGATGCCATGCACCAAACATTTGTAAGTATTCAGTATTGTATGTTCAATGAAGCAGACAACATGCACCAAACATTGTTAGTATTCTGTATTGTGTGTTCAATGAAGCAGATGCCATGCACCAAACATTGTAAGTACCAGTATTCTGTGTTGTATGTTCAATGAAGCAGATGCCATGCACCAAACATTTGTAAGTATTCTGTATTGTGAGTTCCATGAAGCAGACAACATACACCAAACAATGTTAGTATTCTGTATTGTGTGTGCAATGAAGCAGACAACATGCACCAAACATTGTAAGCATTCTATATTGTATGTTTTTGAACAAGTTTATTATCAAAATTCCATTAGGCAAATAGCCCATGAGGATATACATTTTGTTTTACAACACATGACTGACAGTCAAAATATACAATATTCACAACTAATTAATTTTACAAATGCACTATTATGATATATATATATATTTTTTAATAATAATTCCTTTCATTTGTGTGGAGAAGGCTTTTAGCCATTACAGTTGTACACAATATACAGGTCAGATTTGCTTAATTTAAACATGTAGCTACTACCAACAGACAAGTTTGTGAATTAATTCAATTATTTGCAAACAAACATTCATTTCGTTTATTAAAAGATTTGTAAACAAAAATAGCCACGTTTCTAATTTCTTTTTGACATTCTGAGTTAATTAACAAAATAAGTTTCTGCATATTTGGCCTATCCCAATAATATTTTTTGATATATTGTTTTCTAAACTCCGAGTATATAGGACATTCTAACATAAAATGAAACTTGTCTTCTAGGATATTACAAAATTTACATTTTCTCTCATTTACCGGAATTCTATTAGGTTTATTCCAAGGTCCTGCTTCTATTTCTAGTCTGTGCGAGGATACTCTTAATTTTGTCATGGCAATTCTAAATTTTGGTATATTACAAATATTAAGATAAGGTTGAAACTTGAAAACACATATACAGTTATAAAAGCGTGCTCTACTTGAATCAGCTAGTCTACTATTCCAAGTTTGGCTAAAGTTGTCATGTAATCTCTGTTTAACAACATACAGAAACAATTTAGGATTACCCACCGTTTGGGCTAACCACGCATCATTGAAACCCATAATGCCTAATATATCTCTAATTAAAGATGCCCAATTTTTTATGTTGGGTTGAGCATTTATATCATTTAACATCAAAACATATATTTGTTTTACATATTTATTTTCATTACTTTGTAATATCTTAACCCAGTATTTTATAATATTAAAATGACGATGACATAACATAGACTTTCTACCCAGTTCTCCATATATAAAATCGTTTTGTGTTGACTTCTTTACTCCCAATAACCTTTTACAAAATTGCATATGTACTCTTTCAAACCCCCAAACTTCAGATCCATAGTTCAAAATGGGTGTAATCAGCTTATCAAACAAATCTAGCCTATGTTCAACTGATAACGCCGTACATTTGTAAAGACATTTATTCATTTTAAAAATTGCTTTCAAAGCTTGGCCTGCAAGTGTTGCCTGAGCATCAGAAAAAGAGCCACCAGTTGTAAATACAATACCTAGATAACTAAAACTGTTTACTATATCTAATGCATTTTCTTTATAATAAAAGATTAGACCTCTCGGTAATGAACCACCTTTTTTGAATACCATTATCTTTGTTTTTGAACCATTAACAACAAGTTTCCATCTATCACAGTATTCTGAAAGTAAGTTTAAGCTATTTTGTAACTCTTCACTACTATTTGCAAAAATAACAATATCATCAGCATATAATATAAGAAATACTTTAAACATGTTAACATCAATACCTTCAATACCATTATTCATAAATGTTTCTTCAATATCATTCAAAAACACTTAGAATAAGAAAGGAGACAAACATTCACCTTGTCTAACCCCTAGCATACAACTGTACTCTTCACTCAACAAATTACAATACTTAACTCTTGATTTCACAGATTGGTACATAGAATGAATAATATTAAACATTTTACCCCGAATTCCCAGTTTAATCATTTTAAACCATAGGTTTTCTCGAACTACATAATCAAAAGCTTTTGTAAAATCAACAAACGCACAATAAAGTTTTTTACCTGTATTTATAAAATGAGAGATTAATCCATGCAAGACAAACACATTATCCACTGTACCCATGTTTGACCTAAAACCAGCTTGCGCTTCAATGTATACACCATAATTTTCAGCCCAGCTTGTGAGTCTGTTATTCAAAATTCTTGAAAACAATTTACCCAAAGTACTTAATAAGGTAATACCACGATAATTGTCTACATTGTTAATGCTTCCCTTTTTGTGTAAAGGTATAACATGACCCTCTGACCAGCTGTCAGGAAAATATCCTAATTCGAATATTTTATTGAACAATTCACGTAATACCGGAGATAAAATATGCTTACCATGTATAAAAAATTCATTTAAAAATAGGTCCGGTCCTCCTGATCGGTTTGACTTAAGTTGGTTTATTCCTTTAATAATTTCTTGTTCAGTAATCTCAATATTTAATTCATTAAATATAATGTTAAATTCATCATTTTCATATCTATCAATAAAATATAATACATCTTCATCAGGTGTAAAGAATTGACTCTCTGGGTTATTAACAGCTTTAAAATATTGCTCAAAAGCACTAATCTGAATGTTGGGTTGCTTTATTCCAGCACACCTTTTTAGCATATTCCATTACATCTTAGCATTCCTATGTTTAGCCTGTATTAGTTTGTTTGTTTCAATTTTATCATACTCGTATCTACATTTACGTATAAGTGACTTGTATTTTGATCTAGCATTTACCATATCTACTCTGTTAACATCGCTCTTGTCTAACCGATATTTATTCAGCATATATACAAAATTCGATTTACTATTAACGCATTCATCCGTATACCAAGGACTCTCTAACGTTGTATCTTTAGATGAATAGTTTTCAGAAGAAATAACCTTATTTTTAAATAAAGGCGAGACAACTTCATCAATAATGTTAGAAAATCCTTCAATACAAGTATTAACATCGTCACTATTTGAACATTCATTTACAGATTGATTAAACCTATACAACTTTTGTGTGATATCAAGGGATGAAAGTTTCTCAACGTAATCATATATCTTCTCGTTTTTCCATGCACACTTATACGTTACTCTCTTATCATTACAATTTATATTCTCACTTATGCTAACTGGTTTGTAAAATTCAAAAGAAAACGATATAAGACAATGATCACTTAAAATATTGGGTTCAAGAACATCAAACGTCGATGCACTTTGGAAAATATGGTCGGTACTTATAACATAATCAACTAAACTACTTCCACGATTACCAACAAAGGTATTACGTTCGGCTATTCATATCACCGCATAAAACAAAATTTAAACCTTTTTCATATTTTACATTTACAGATGTAATAAAATCAATAATTCTATCAAAAATATTCGTTTCAATCAACGCTTGTCTACTACTGCTCTCTGGAACGACATAACACAAGCATACCAATAAATCATTTTGCAAAGACAATTTGTTACCATCAATCTTAATGCATATAATATCATCATAGCTTTGAAAAATAAGAGATTCATCTGTCACATATTCGTTTCTGAGATACACAATAATGCCACCTGAGTTTCGTTTACTCGATTTTTTATTTTCGGTTCTATTCAAAGCAAAGTATCCAAAATTATCAACATATAGGTCCGAAAATTCATTTGTCCACGTTTCTGTAAATAAAACAATATCATGATTATCAAAAACAGCTTTTAATTCATTCGTTTTTAATTTGTTTACTCTTTTTGTCACTAAACCCTGTATATTCAATAAGGCACATCGTAAGTGAGCCTTCTCCGCGTTCGTCTATGAACTGTCATATATCGGGGTCGCACTCTCTGAGTTATTTATAGTATCTGGAACAATTGTACCATGATTGTCTCCGCGCGAGCTGACATCGGCTAGAGTAATTATAGATTCCCGGGGATCTCCATCTTTATCACGTGTAGCACCTGTACTAAACCTAAGATATGGCATAGCTGACTGCGTCCGCCTTGTTGATCTTGAAGTGACCTTGTTTATTGCATGGGATGCATGTGAACGCCCTCTTTCAGGTGATAATTGTTCGCTATTGTTGCGTGTAAAATCAATACACTGTTGTGTACTCTGTTCTAAGGTCAGGTTAATAGGGTCACTGGATGTAAACAAGGATCGTTGAGGTAGTTGTACAGTAGATTCTTGGACCTGCTCTGCTTGTCGCGATTCATTTTCAGATGACAAAATGTCTTCAACTGAGTGCCTGGATTGCGATACCTGCAATACTACCGGGATTTCTGTGTTGGTATGAACTGAGGACGTCTCCATGTTTTCTGTGTTGTGTCCATGCGATGCGTTTCGAACACTCCTGTCATGCATATAAGCAAATGTGTCCTGTGATTCGACCGGAGGGGCAATGTTTTCTCTGTAGTGGGCTATGTTCCCATCACGGTGTGGGGTAACATGCTGAAACTCAGACAAGCGATTTCCCCTGATATACCTGCTCCACTCAGGTAGTTCATCGTGCACCAATCTTCCGTCAACAATCAATTTTGCAGGATACATGATTTGAACTTTTGATCTTGGACTCTGAACCTTGAACTGTTTGTATTTAGGCCACAATATTTTTCTAGCATCTTGTATTTCTTTCGGCATGTCATAATCCACAGAGAATGGGGTGTTTTTCAATTTATAAACCTTACTCATAATACTTTCGACGTCGCAAAAGTCTCGAAAATTCACAATAATAGGACGCTTTAAATGATTTCTGTTGGGGGAACGCATGCCCAATCTGTGTGCTCTAGTAATGTACATATCGCTTGATGTCAATTCCAGTCTATCTTCAATGAAGCAGACAACATGCACCAAACATTATAAGTATTCTAATTGTATGTTCAATGAAGCAGACAACATGCACCAAACATTGTAAGTATTCTATATTGTATGTTCAATGAAGCAGACGCCATGCACCAAATATTGTAAGTATTCTATATTGTATGTTCAATGAAGCAGACAACATGCACCAAACATTGTAAGTATTCTATATTGTGTGTTCAATGAAGCAGACAACATGCACCAAACATTAAGTATTCTATATATTGTTTGTAGTCCCATATAAACCATGGACACATTATCGTATGCAAATATTCTTAATTGATGAAACTTCATGAACATGCATTTAACTTGAAGAGGAGAAATTGAGATCATGTTGGTCTACTAAATTAATTGTTTGTTGTTTTTTATAGGAAGTTTGTTTTGATATTTTCAGTCAGTTTCCGTTGAAGTTGTTTGCTCCAGTGGTTGCATTGACAAACTCGCTGTTTCATCATTCCTTCACCAAGCATCGCCAGGCCCCAATGGCCTCAGACAGCAAACATCCTACCCCCACCAAACAAACACGTCGACAGGAAAATGTCACGTTTAGATGACATATTTGCAATATGAAATATTTATATCATTAAAAGGTATGCAAATAATGACTGCAACCTATCGTTGGAATATACAGAGTAAGAGTTAGCACAGCAAGTGGTCTGGATATATTGTTATTGGTGGTGATGCCATAGCAATGGTTCGTGCTGTTAATACAGACATTGGAAACTACCAGACTGTGGAGTCCTGTCCCATAAAACCAATAATAGAATTTCCAGTCGACATTTGAAAAATAATAGAAAATCACATTGATGGATGGAGTCTTGTCCCGTAAAACCAATAAAAAAATTCCACTTGACATTTGAAATGAATAGAAAATTACATTGATGGATTGATTAAATGTTATAAACGTATATACTATGGCAGAATGAAACAAGGATAAAGTGTGGACGAGACTTGTGAAGAATCATATTCATAAAAAAGTTGCCTGAATGCAACACATACACATACTTTCAACAGTTTATATGAAATTTATTATTCAAAATGTGTGGTTTATGTTTATCATATAGTGGTCACATGTTTTTATCAGATATAGTATGTTAGTATTGTTCAGTATTTGAACCTATAACAAAATCAAATTTGTAAAGTTTTCATTGATTGTCAATGTTAAAAGTTTAGATACATGATATGCTGTCTATACAAATTGCTTTTTAAACATTTAAAGAATCCAGGCTGCTCAAGATGATCGTTTGCATGTTAATGACAGTCTCACACCCCAGAGTTACAAAGACCCCCGTTAACAGTTCTGTTTTTAATTGATATTTTAAAAATATCTGCTTTTAAATTGATTAATTACAACTCTTTTGTGATTAGTTTTAAGTTAGTTAGATTTAAATTGACCGAATTATCTCACTTCAAATCTGTTATTGATCGATTATTGATCCTTTAATATTTATGCTTCAACTTGAAATGGACACATCTGATTGGTCAATACATTCCACCTCATACCCAGATAAGTAATAAGCTGTGCCAGAAGACTCTGGCAAGCGAGAATGGTAAAAGGCATGCTTGTGTTCTCCCATCTATGAGGCAGAGTAGATCAGGTTCAGGTTTCTGCTTTATAGACTGGAAGAACACATGCATGCATTTACCATTCTGGCTTGCCACAGTATCACATCGGTACATTTTGCAACTCTTTGGCAGTTATACTTTATTATAATGCCCCCCAGTGTAGTTCCTGGGCAAAGAATAGGGCCACTGCAGATCCCGTTAAAGGGGTAGGCAGAGGGGTAGAACCCCCCAAATTCATGTTCATTTAATCATTTATTTTTTTTTAGGGGCGTCCGTGGCCGAGTGATTAACGTCTCCGACTTGAACTCACTTGCCCCTCACCGCTGTAGGTTCGATCCCTCAGGGGCCTAGGAATCTTTATGTGAGGAAGCTATCCACCTGGCATGCGGAACGTCGGTGGTTCTACCCAGGTGCCCGCCCGTGCACGAAAATTGCCCGGAGGGGCGCCTGGGGTCTTCCTCCTCCAATGGAAGCTGGAAAGTCGCCATATGAGCAACTATAAAATCCAATTCAATTATCATTTTTTGTTCATGCTCATTATAGGTCATCATGACCCCTGCATTGTTTCAGGTGCCAGGGGCGTACCTGAGCATACGCACTGACGCACGTGCATACAGGCTATTAAAGAAGCAAACAAATAAAAAAGGCTAAAAATGCGAAAAATGCAAAAAATGCAATAAAAACTGAAGGTATAGCGGGGTAAGGCACATTTGTGAATCCAAAACTCGATGGTGCGTATACCTAAATTAACCCCAGGAAAGCCCCTGGGTGCCATCTTGCTCAAATCACTAGAACAGTGGCAGAAAAACAATAAACATGGCTCCAGCATGAGTGGAGTGTCTACGATAGAATTTGCAGCAACTCTGCAGTTCTGCAGGTGAGAAGATTCTAGGCCCATTCTCCATATTTTATCTCGATGTAAATGGAGGTTGAGCCTGGCATGTTCATACCTGGTAGTCGCCATATAACCTTTCATATTTTGGTGCGCCATAAAACCCAATTCAATTCAACTTGAGTGGAGGCAGAAAAGAATGATTGCGACAACTCTGCAGTTTTGCAGGCAAGAACGTTCAGGGTCATTCCTACATATACTCGGTAAAAAAAGTTTTGGACCAGGGTATATAAAGTCATATAAAAATAAAACTAGTGGACAACATTTAAGTATCGTTTTTTAGTAGCCAAGGTCTACCCTACCTGGTTAATTTGGTACCAGAAACATTAAATTCCAAACAAGATTTGATTTGATTTTTAAAAAATATCGCGAACACACAAAGGGTCTGTAAAAAATGTAAAGTCCATAAAAAGTAACAGTTTACAGACATTCGAGTAACCAATAAAAGGATTATTATTTTTTTGCAAACTTTCATTGTTAACGATAATTATTGTTGATTGTTGATCTATTGTCAATTATCAACTGAGATAAGGGATATTAATAAAATCTGTCAACTGGTTTTCTTTTTATGCGCCATTATATGCCCTGATCTAAAACTTTTTTTACCGAGTATATTTTCATTGCCATGCGAGTGGTCAGGTGGGCCTGGAATGTGCTACGGTCTCCATGTTCTCTGTACTTTTTTTGAAGACCATCCGAACATTTTAGCAATCACAATCTCTCTTTGCTTTTTAATCATGTTCATGGGATTGCTTGACATCATATATTGTTTTGTACAGATGCACAAAAAAGAAGTATTTTTTTGCATTGTACTTTTTAAAACTTGCTAGGAGACTGTTAATGCAATATTTATTATTAAAATTGTTGATCCTCTTGATTGAATAACAAATAAACAATTTAATTGGAAAATCTGTTTGTTTTACTCATTCTCTGTTATGTTTATTATTTACTGGCGGTGTGGTTGCCATGATAGAATACAACCACTGCAAATCCCGCTGGAGGCAGAAGGGTAGGACGCGCATATTAGAAGGTTCTAGGCCCATTCTCCGTATTTTATCTAGATGTAAATGGAGGCTGAGCCTGGCATGTTCATCCCTGTTTGGCGCCATATAACCTTTCTTGTGTTGGTGCGCCGTAAAACCCCAATTCAATTCAATTATTATTCACTATTTGCTAGTCATTTGTATGATACCATCCGGTAACTGCCAAGACATGACCTGCTTAACATATGCATAGGGCATCAGACCCAGATATATAAATTTGGTATTATCACTTAACCCACTAAGTACGACTATAATAGCCTTTGCGTCCATTGTAAAGCCTGCGAGGCTGATCAGGGTTTACAATGTCCAGCTGATGATCCGTCATTTCCCCCAAAACACCCCTTTGTCACATATTATTATTAAATGGAATCAAAGAAAGAACAGTCAATTATATACTTAACGCCATTAAAAGTGCAAGTTTTTTTATTTTGTGTTTATTTTAATTATTAAAATGTCTCCAAGATCGATTGCATAATTCTGATTTTACTTCTTTCAATTCATGAATTTGATCGATCACAAGTTTTATAGGGAATGTGGTAATTTCTAACATGTACATAACACTACAATCGATCTTGGAAATAAACACAAAATAAAAAAAACTTACACTTTTAATGGCGTTAAGTATATATATGTAGCGGGTTAAGGGTTAACATACAAGTACTATGTATATTCACGCTATAAATCAGCCAGTATAACAAAGAAAAAAAGAAAATGAAATTATTCAGCATGTCTGCATTAAAATGGGGATATTAAATCTATTGCTTTCTCTTGTGTATGTAATGTAGGTGTAATTTAGTTGTCTGTCAAACCAGCTGTACTTTGTAAACCCTGGTTTATTGTATTATATTACTGTTGGTGAAAGATCCAAATTTATTGATGAAAGAAAATTCCTCACTAAATAAACTAACTATATAATGGTAAGAAATAAACTAACTTGAAACACGAGGTCAATGACCTTGAAGCTCTACTGATAGATTTTTGATAGCTAGATCAGCATTCCTGTGAAGTTTCATAAAAATCCATACAGTAGTTTCAGAGTAGTCGCTACAAGTTTTCATTATATTACTCTATGTAAACGAAGATGGCCGCTGGTGGCCATGTTTATCGCCATATCAAAATAATTTTTGACAAGGATCAACATCATGTCATACTGATCATTTTAGAAAAAGTCCCATATCAATATCACTTATAGTTATCAAGAAGTAGTCGCTACAAACTTGTATTTTGAAAATCTATTTTTAGCCATGGCGGCCATCTTGAATTTCTGGCCAACCTGAAATTTTGCTAGGATCAATTAGACATCAACAGCAACATTCCCGAAAATCCGTCAAGTCCGTTACAGAGGAGTAGTCGCTACAGTTTTTACTAGATAACTCTGTGTAAACAAATATGGCCGCTGACAGCCATGTTTAACATCGAATCAAAATTTTCGACAAGGACCAACATCATTCCATACTGATCATTTTAGAAAAAGTCCCATATCAATATCGCTTATTATCTTGAATTTCCGGCCGACCTGAAATTTTGCTAGGATCAATTAGACATCAAGAGCAACATTCCTGTGAAGTTTCATGGAAATCTGTCTAGTAGTTTCAGAGGAGTAGTCGCTACAAGTTTTTACTAAATAACTTATGTAAACGAAGATGGCCGTTGGCAGCCATGTCTAACGTCGAATCAAAACGATTTTCGACGGACCAACATCATGTCATGCTGATCATTTTAGAAAAAGTCCCATATCAATATCACTTAAGAGTTTTCAAGAAGTAGTCACTACAAACTTGTTTTTTAAAAATCTATTTTTAGATTTGGTGGCCATCTTGGATTTCACATCAACATCAATTTTTGCTAAGATCAACTAGACTTCATGGGCAACATTTCTATAAAGTTTCATGAAAATACATTCAGTAGTTTCAGAGGAGTAGTCGCTACAAAAAAACATTTACGGACGGACAGACAGACACCGCACCACGGCATAAGCTCTGCTGATCTCTGATCAGTAGATAAAAAATAAATGACGTTGAGTCAATAAAGTATTGCAGATGTAGATGACCTTGCCGAGAATGTTCAACAGTCAACAATTTTGATTAAACTCCCAAACAAAATTATTTAAAAGGTAGAGTTCAAGATTAAAAGATTTGGAACATTATATATTAAAATCAAACAAACAATAAAAAAAAAAAAAATTGAAAAAAAAAATAAAAATTGAAAAAAAAAAAATAATTAACAAAAAAAAACATTAAAAAAATTAAAAGAAAAAAAAATCGCGACACAACGTCTTGTTGTGGTGAGCAATTGTGCGAAGTTTTTTGAAAATCCGTTGATTATTGTCCGAGTTATGAAGCGGAGACGATTGTATAGACGAACGGATTTTGAACGATCTCTAAGTGTGCCCTTGACCTTGGAGCCACGGACCTGGATTTTGTGCGCGACACGTCATCTTGTTGTGGTGAGCAATTGTGCAAAGTTATTTGAAAATCCATCCATTATTGTCAGAGTTTTGAAGCGGACACGAGTGTACAGACGAACGGGAAAATCCATCCATTATTGTCAGAGTTATGAAGCAGACACGAGTGTACAGACGAACGGATTTCGACCTTTGATCTCTAAGTGTGACCTTGACCTTGGAGCCACGGACCTTGATTTTGTGCGCGACACGTCATCTTGTTGTGGTGAGCAATTGTGCGAAGTTATTTGAAAATCCATCCATTATTGTCAGAGTTATGAAGCGGACACGAGTGTACAGACGAACGGATTTTGACCTTTGATCTCTAATTGTGACCTTGACCTTGGAGCCAGGGACCTGGATTTTGTGCGCGACATGTCGTCTTGTTGTGGTGAGCAATTGTGCGAAGTTATTTGAAAATCCATTATTGTCAGAGTTATGAAGCGGACACGATTGTACACGCGAACGGACAGACAGTGTGACTACTATATGCCACCCTTCGGGGGCATAAAAATACATAAAGGGGTTCTGCATTAAGGATGAACAGAGGTAACCCAGTGCTGTCATTGAGGCTTGAACACATGTCTGGATTCAGTAAAAAATGCTATTTATTGGTCCACAGAAACCCCTAACATTTATGAAAAAGCTCAACGGGATAGGTGCGGACGGAATGGGTAACATGCCATTTACGCTATAGTGGTGCAGGGCTCAAACAAAATGCTAAGCACGACTACAATAGCATTTGCGTCCTTTGTAAACCTAGATCAGCCTGCGAGTATGCGAGTAACTCTCAGGCTAATCAGGGTTTACAATGTGCAGCTGCTGATCAGTCATTTTCCCCACAACACCCCTTTGTCACATAAATGGAATGGTCTTAATTCAAAGAAAGAACAGTCCATTATATATATTTAGCTGGGTAAGGGTTAAAAGCAGGGTTAAGAAAACAAGACCATTCATCTCTTCATGTTTTATTATTCTGTTCATTGTACACACAATGTTATTTTATGCAACAATTCCATAGATTATTTCTATCTGTACAAAATGGCTATGTACACAATACCAACTCTATGCACACGTTTAACACTTTTAACAAATCTTGCATTATAAAATTATATTAAAACAATTGATTTACAATATTCTTTAGAGCCTAATATATTGTAAATAACGTTACCCACAGCTTACAACAGTAAACATATATTTAAAGACTTTACTGAATAAGAAAAAATACAAGAATTACAACAATTTATAAGATTCCTTTCCGTTTGCTGCGCTCGACTTTCATAACATGTTGCGACCCGAGCAGGTTAGCAGTAAAAGTTGTTTCAACGTTTCATATATAAAAAAAAACGCCACATCAACCTGCGGTGTAACTACATCACTTGCATATTTGAAAATCATCATTAATAATTATTTGAAAAGTTGAAATAAATTTTCTTTTCTATATTACTTGTCAATTATACTGCGCAAACAATGGCAGAATAACAAAGAAAAATTAAAAAAACTCAAAATTGTACAACCTTTTATTTATTGAACTTGAATTGAATTGAATTGGGGTTTTAAGGCGCACCAACACATGAAAAGGTTATATGGCGCCTAGCAGGCATGAACATGCCAGGCTCATCTTCCATGTACATCGAGATAAAATATGGAAAATGGGCCTAGAACCTTCTCACCCTGAACTGCAGAGTTGCTGCAAATTCTATCGTAGAAACTCCATTTACGCTGGAGCAACGTTATTGTTTTTCTGCCACTGCTCTTTTGATGCGAGCGAGATGGCACCTGAAACAATGCAGGGATCATGATGAAGACCTTTAATGAACATGAATAAAAAATGATAAAATGAACATGAATTTGGGAGGATTCTACCCCTCTGCCTACCCCTCCAAAGGGATCTGCAGTGGCCCTATTCTTTGCCCCGTGACCAAACGGGGCCCCCGGCAACCACACGGGGCTTATTGAACTTGAATGCAAGCAGGTTTAAAGTTAAAATCAATTACCATACTGGATTAAATTTTATAAATTGTAGTGCAAATTATAATGCTTGGTAAATACTTCGATGTTTTCCAGTTTGACGTGTGTCCCTCAAGAGAGTATCCTGTGTGTTCTACTATTAAACATAAAATGCCACATTTAAAACAATGAGGCACATGAATAATGCATATCAAGTACATTGTATAGCTTTAGCCAAACTTGGAAAGTAATCCACTTCATCTTAGGGTTATTCCATTAAAACATTCCATGGACCCCAGGAAAGCAATTTAATCTATGGGTAAACCCTATTTTCTGAAATTTGGTTTTTCAAACTAAATTTTGCATCTATGGGTGGGTGTTCAATTTCAAAAGTGCATACCCTTGGTCTCATGTATGTTTTAATTGAATAGCCCTTATTTCATTCTCTTGTATTTTAAGTATCCTTGAATAAATATTACTTTTAATCGATATATATACATTATTTTGTGACCAGAACCCCTGGATAGGGTTTGGATAAACAATTTTGTAGTGTATTTTTGCTGTTATTTGGCAAGTTAGTGCTTTTAAGTGCAACATGGTAACTATAAATGTGGCTGCAGTCACAGATCGAAAATGTGGTGAACTGTTTTTCATAATATCTTTTAGATCCACCCATTAAGGTATGGCTCAGACAAGAGTTTGATCTTCACCGCGACCTTCATCATAGATGTATGCAAAACAATGTCTCCATGTGGTGAACATTCATTCATTCCGGAGTTATTGCCCAGACAAGAGTTCAACCTTTGACGTTTGTCACTACCATGAATTTGTCCCTAGGTTGGCAGGTACAAAATATATTTATAATCCAGACATTCTTTGCAGAGTTATGGCCTGGACAGTACAAGAGTTGAACTTTATGTAGTTGTAGAGACAATGCTAATGGGAAAGACAACCCTAACACTATATTCCCCCTCCTTCATCTTTGGAGGCAGACTGACAGACAGACAAACGGACAAACCTTATGCTATATGCCCCCTCCTCTACTTTCAGCGGCGGGGGCATAAAAGGGGAAAAATAGGCAGATACTTATATTGTAGTGTATGAAAATATGTTGCTATTCTCTTTTGAAATCTTTCTTATTTGGCAAACTGGATTAAGGCATGAAAGGTTATATGGCACCTAACAGGAATGAACGAGCCAGGCTCATCCTCCATTTACATCAAGATAAAATATGGAGAATGGGCCTAGAACCTTCTTACCTGCAGAGATGCTGCAAATTCTATAGTAGACGCTCCATTTACGATGGAGGCACATTTCCACGTTTGCATATGTGGCGTCATGATAAAGACCTTTAATGAGCATGATAAAAAATGAATATGAATGGTGGGTGATGGGTGGTGGGGTCCTATCCCTCGGCATGTTACAATGTGTTTGTAAGATTGCAGTGGTTGTATTCTACCTCGGCAACCACACAGGGTTATTAATTGGTGAACATATCAATATTGAACGTCAGAACATTAAAAATGCTGCATAGAAATGCAGTTTATAAGGCTACCTTTAGTTCATCAGGTAACAAGGGAAAACAGCAGGTGAATTAATCACCTGCTAGGTTTAACAAAAGCATCTTTTTTGAAGAGTACATTAATACAGCAAATACCAAATATTTTCTTAGTATGACGATATACTTCACATTTGAAGATTATTAAAACAATAAAATCCTCTCACCTCATGTAACCTTTAACCCGCTAAGCACAACTATAATAGCCTTTGCGTCCATTGTAAACTCAGATCAGCCTGTGAGTAACTCAAAACCCAAAACACCCCTTTGTCACAAAAATGGAATGGTCTTAATTCAAAGAAAGAACAGTCCATTATATATATATAGCGGGTTAAGGTTTAAAAAGTTGATGAGAAACTTAACTTTATTTTTTACTTGGCTATATGGATAGAGTTTATGGTAAAGCGTTGTACCGACATCTCTTATAGTGATATTGAACGTTTTTCAGATCAGTGTAACAAATCAATAATCACTTAATTATTTTGGATATAGAAAATAATCTGACACTTTATAATTAACTATATAACATCAAGTTATAATTTCACTGTGCTACATCTTCAAATAATGCCCCGGGTTCAACGTCAACATGCCCCGGGTTCTACGTGAACACAGTCAAAAGTTTGCCAAATCATTTCAGATAAATCGTCCTTATTTTTGAAACAAGGCAAGTAGATTGTAGGTCTGCAGTTTTTTTAATTATACACTGAATAATTATGAATAATTACACTGAATAATTTAGTAAGAATAATGGGCACAGTGAAAGGTTTCCACATAGTGACTACATAGTAACCATTCATCAGGCAGGGTAAATCTATAAAACAATGTTCCGGTTAATACAAGTGCTTGCATGTATATTGTATGTAGATATATGTTGCATTTATCTTTTATAAGAGTTTATACACAGACTTCATGGAACAGGACTTCTTTCTTACATGAATACTGCATGGGCCTTTTTAAAAGGCATACTTGGTCTCCAGTGAGTTCTGTGTCCGCAAGTTCCAACATCTAATTACTTCTAATCTGCTCTTCAGGGGTTACAACATCCAGTCAGACTTTTTTTGTGCTCTTTAAATAGGTACGTCTTTTATCAACGGTATCAGTAGAGACATTGCTATTGAAAGGCAAAATGGAGTTTTAAAGTTATTTAATAACTGGTCCCCATGACTTGCATCTCTTTTCATAAACTGGTTTCTCCCGGAGGAACTTCCTTTAACATCAGTGCAAATCATTAAAACAACAACAAATAACAGGGAATGTAAAATCAAAACATTTTTCACGTGCCATTGGCAGACATGTCCGGCTGTACAATCCCGTGCTGCTGAAGTGTTGTCCGTAAAAGCACATTCTCATTTTTCAAATCTTCACACTGTTGCCGCAATAATTCGTTGTCAACCGACAGTCTTTCTGTTTCTTTTAAATTTTCACTCATTCTATTATTTGCCGTTCTAAGTTCAGTAATATAATCACAAGCTTTTGATAGAATTCCTCCTTTGCTCTGAAAATCAAAAAGACAGACATAAGATCTAGAAATCTCTATATTTCTATAAGTAATAGTTATCTATATGTAACAAAGAGAGGGAAAAGTGTGTGATTTTCCAACCACTAAAAAAATGAAAGAAAACTTATTTTCCCTATTAAACTTATAATTAACAAACAAAAAAAGAAAGTTTTTCTGAATCGGTAAAGATATATTGACTTTTTATCTTGAATATGAATGAAATAATTGTCAAGTAATAAGGAAGAACATCTACCCCAAGTTGCCCTGCCTTCGTGTGTTCGCTCGAGCAGTCTGGAATGAGCTTAGACAACTGTACAATCCAGTTATTAATCTTGTCTCTTCGCCGTCGTTCAACTGTAAAACATCAAAACATTCTCAGTTCGTCGTATCAAGTGCTGTGTATACTATATTTTCGAAATATAATTGTATTAATTAACAATATGCAGAAAGACAAGAGGCACAACACTGCCTGAGGAATTGAATTGAAATTTATAGTCGCACCAACAGCTAAGGTCATATGGCGACTTTCCAGCTTCCATTGGTGAAGAAAGACCCAGGTGCCCCTCCAGGCAATTTTCGTGCATGGGCAGGCATCTGGGAGAACCACCGACGTTTCGCAAGCCAACTGGATAGCTTACTCACTTAAAGATTTCTAGGCCCTGAGGGATCGAACCCACAGCAGTAAAGGGCCAGTGATTTCAAGTCAGAGACTCTAACCACTCGGCCATGGATGCCCCTCTGCGTGAGGATGTTCTATGTAATAAGGCAGTTGTCACTATTAAGAGGAAATTACAAATATTGTCCATCCATTGAATGCAAATTAACCAAGTTTCATTGTAATACGCAAAGCAGTATCAGAAAAGAATAGCTGCGTTTTGTTTTACTTTTATTCATGTTCCAGTCTGATCTTCATTTATCATATGATTTGAAAATAAAAATTCACGTCCTTGTGGAGACCATTTTAAACAAGTAAATTCAGCAAATTATGAGTACCACCAATCTAAACAAGAGGGCTAAGATGGCCCGCAATCAATCACCTGAGGATCTTTGCATTGATGAAAAAAATTGTCCTCTCGCAAATGCTGATTGAAGATATTTTTAAGTCTTTCCTTATGTAAGTCTATGTAAAAACATGCAAAATCTCTACATACAAACATTATACCCAGGGGTTGCAGCCATCTTTGACCCCAGGGACTTCAAATAAGCAAACTTTCAGTATTTATTGATAGATCAGGGATCAGCGATCATTAATAATAATAAAAAACAAGAGGTCAATGACCTTGAAGCTCTACTGATTGATTTTGATTTCAGGAAGTAGTCGCTACAGACTTGTTTTTTGAAAATTTATTTTTAGCCGTGGCGGCCATCTTGAATTTCCGGCCGACCTGAAATTTTGCTAGGATCAATTAGACATGAAGAGCAACATTCCTGTGAAGTTTCATGAAAATCCGTCAAGTAGTTTCAGAGAAGTAGTCGCTACAAGTTTTCATTATATAACTCTATGTAAACAAAGATGGCCACTGGCAGCCATGTTTAACGTCGAATCAAAATAATGTTTGACTCTGATAACCATCATGTCATGCTGATCATTTTACAAAAAGTCCCATATCAATATCTCTTATAGTTTTCAAGACGTAGTCGCTACAAACTTCTTTTTTAAAAATCTATTTTTAGCCGTGGCGGCAATCTTGAATTTCCGGCCGACCTGAATTTTTTTAGGATCAATAAGACACCAGGAGCAACATTCCTGTGAAGTTCCATGAACATCCGTCAAGTAGTTTCAGAGGAGTAGTCGCTACAAGTTTTCATTATATAACTCTATGTAAACAAAGATGGCCGCTGGCAGCCATGTTTAACGTCGAATCAAAACGATTTTTGACAAGGACCAACATCATGTCATGCTGATCATTTTAGAAAAAGTCCCATATCAATATCACTTATAGTTTTCAAGAAGTAGTCGCTACAAACTTGCTTTTTAAAAACCTATTTTTAGATTTGGCGGCCATCTTGGATTTCACATCAACATGAATTTTTGCTAGGATCAACTAGACTTCATGGGCAACATTTCTGTAAAGTTTCATGAAAATCCATTCAGTAGTTTCAGAGAAGTTGTCGCTACAAAAAAAGTTTACGGACAGACAGACGGACGGACGACGGACGCCGCACCACAGCATAAGCTCTGCTGATCTCTGATCAGTCGAGCTAACAAGAGAACAAGAGGGCCTGTGGTTGCTCTACAAGCTAAAATGGCTCTTATATCAAGGGGTTTCATCATTAAATTTCTTTCAATACCTTTTAACAAGTGCAAAACACAACAACACCCAAACCCACAACTTCATGCTAACAATTTAAAAGAAGTTTTTTTTAAGTTTTCCCTATATAAGTCTATGTAAAACATGCAAAATCTTTATATACAAACTTTAGAAAAATTAACAAAAGAAAAAACACACCCAAACAGAAAACAATAATAACAAGAGGTCAATGACCTTGAAGCTCTACTGATAGGTTTTTGATAGCTAGATCAGCATTCCTGTGAAGTTTCATGCAAATCTGTCCAGTAGTTTAAGAGGAATAGCCGCTACAAGTTTTTACTATATAACTCTGTGTTAACAAAGATGGACGCGGCAGCCATGTTTAATGTTGAATCAAAATAATTTTCCACAAGGACCAACAGCATATCATGCTGATCATTTTAGAAAAATCCCATATCAATATCACTTCTAGTTCTCAAGAAGTAGTCTCTACAAATTTGTTTATTAAAAATCTATTTTTAACTGTGGTGGCCATCTTGAATTTCCGGCCGATCTGAAATTTTGCTAGGATCAACTAGACAACGAGAGCAACATTCCTGTGAAGTTTCATGAAAATCCGTCAAGTAGTTTCAGGGAGTAGGTTAGGACTAAGTACATGTCGAACCAGTCATTTTGGGAAAGGTTCCAATTCAATATTTACTGGCAGCCATGTTTAATGTTGAATCAAAATGATTTTCGACAATTACCAACCTCATGTCATGCTGATCGTTTTAGAAAAAGTCCCATATCAATATCACTTATAGTTTTCAGGAAGTAGTCGTAGTTTTTTTATATCTATTTTTAGCCGTGGTGGCCATCCTGAATTTTCGGCCAGCATGAAATTTTGCTAGGATCAACTAGACAACGAGAGCAACATTTCTGTGAAGTTTCATGAAAATCCGTCAAGTAGTTTCAGGGAGTAGGTTAGGACTAAGTACATGTCGAACCAGTCATTTTGGGAAGGTTCCAATTCAATATCACTTACGGTTTTTAAGAAGTTGTCGCCACAAAGTCGCATTTTTAAAATCTATTTTTAGCTGTGGTGGCCATCTTGAATTTTCTACCAACCTGAATTTTTGCTAGGATCAAATAGACATCAAGAGCAACATTCCTATCAAGTTTCATGAAATTCCATGAAATAGTTTCAAAGAAGTTTTTTTTAAGTTTTCCCTATATAAGTCAATGTAAAAATGCAAAATCTTTATATACAAACTTTAGAAAAATTAACAAAAGAAAAAACACACCAAAAAAGAAAACAATAATAACAAGAGGTCAATGACCTTGAAGCTCTACTGATAGGTTTTTGATAGCTAGATCAGCATTCCTGTGAAGTTTCATGAAAATCTGTCCAGTAGTTTAAGAGGAATAGTCGCTACAAGTTTTTACTATATAACTCTGTGTTATCAAAGATGGACGCGGCAGCCATGTTTAATGTTGAATCAAAATAATTTTCCACAAGGACCAACAGCATATCATGCTGATCATGTTAGAAAAATCCCATATCAATATCACTTCTAGTTCTCAAGAAGTAGTCTCTACAAATTTGTTATTTAAAAATCTATTTTTAGCTGTGGTGGCCATCTTGAATTTCCGGCCGATCTGAAATTTTGCTAGGATCAACTAGATATCACGAGCAACATTCCTGTGAAGTTTCATGAAAATCCGTCAAGTAGTTTCAGAAGAGTAGTCGCTACACGCTTTTACTGGCAGCCATGTTTAATGTTGAATCAAAATGATTTTCGACAATTACCAACCTCATGTCATGCTGATCGTTTAAGAAAAAGTCCCATATCAATATCACTTAAAGTTTTCAGGAAGTAGTCGTAGTTTTTTATATCTATTTCTTAGCCGTGGTGACCATCTTGAATTTTTGGCCAGCATGAAATTTTGCTAGGATCAACTAGAAAACGAGAGCAACATTCCTGTGGTTTCATGAAAATCCGTCAAGTAGTTTCAGAGGAGTAGGTTAGGACTAAGTACATGTCGAACCAGTCATTTTGGGAAAGGTTCCAATTCAACATCACTTATGGTTTTTAAGAAGTTGTCGCCACAAAGTCGCATTTTTAAAATATATTTTAAGCTGTGGCAGCCATCTTGAATTTTCTACCAACCTGAATTTTTGCTAGGATCAAATAGACATCAAGAGCAACATTCCTGTCAAGTTTCATGAAATTCCATCAAATAGTTTCAGAGGAGTAGTCGCCACAAGATTTTCCTATATAACTCTATTTGACATCCAATCAAAATGAATTTTGGTTAGGATCAACTACATGTTGTGGCAGTCATTTTGGAAAAGGTTCCAAATCAATATCTCTTATGGTTTTTCAGAAGAGTCGTCACAAATCGCATTTTTAAAATCTATTTTAAGCAGTGGCGGCCATCTTGAATTTCCGGCCGACCTGAATTTTTTTAGGATCAATTAGACATCAGGAGCAACATTCCTGTGAAGTTCCATGAACATCCGTCAAGTAGTTTCAGAGGAGTAGTCGCCATAAGTTTTTCCTATATAACTCTATGTAAACAAAGATGGCCGCTGGGGCCATGTTTGACATCCAATCAAAATGAACTTTCGTTAGGACCAACTACATGTCATGCCAGTCATTTTGGTAAATGGTCCAATTCAATATCACTTACAGTTTTTGAGAAGTAGTCGCCACAAAGTCGCATTTTTAAAATCTATTTTTAGCAGTGGTGGCCATCTTGAATTTCCTACCGACCTGAATTTTTGCTACGATCAACTAGACATCAAGAGCCATTCCTGTCAAGTTCCATGAAATTCCATCAGGTAGTTTCAGAGTAGTTGCCATAAGTTTTTCCTATATAACTACTCTATGTAAACAAAGATGGCCGATGGGGGCCATGTTTGACATTGAATCAAAATGAATCTTGGTTATCGCACCAGTCATTTTGGTAAATGTTCCAATTCAATATCACTTATGGTTTTTCGAGAAGTAGTCGCCACAAAGTCGCATTTTTAAAACCTATTTTTAGCAGCAGCGACCATCTTGAATGTCCTACCGACCTAAAATTTTGCTTGGATCAACTAGACATCAAGAGCAACATTCCTGTCAAGATCCATGAAATTCCATCAAGTAGTTTCAGAGGAATAGTCTCCACAAGTTTTTCCTATATAACTCTATAACTTTGGTTAGGATCAACTACATGTTTTGCCAGTCATTTTGGTAAAGGTTCCAAATCAATATCACTTAGGTTTTTGAGAAGTCGTCGCCACAAAATCGCATTTTTAGCCGTTGCAGCCATCTTGAATTTCCGGCCGACCTGAATTTTTGCTAGGCTCAACTAGACAACAAGAGCAACATTCCTGTCAAGTTCCATGAAAATCCTTCAAGTAGTTTCAGAGGAGTAGTCACCACAGGTTTTTCCTATATATCTCTATGCAAACAAAGATGGCCACTGGTGGCCATGTTTGACATCCAATCATAATGAACTTTGGTTAGGATCAACTACATGTTGTGACAGTCATTTTGGTAAAGATTCCAAATCAATATCACTTACAGTTTTTGAGAAGTAGTCGTCATTTTTAAAATCTATTTTTAGCCGTTGCAGCCATTTTGAATTTCCAGCCGACCTGAATTTTTGCTAGGATCAACTAGACATCAAGAGCAATAGTCCTGTGAAGTTTCATGAAAATCCGTCAAGTAGTTTCAGAGGAGTAGTCGCCACAAAAAAAGTTTACGGACAGACAGACGGATGACGCACCACGGCATAAGCCAATAAAAACTCCAGTGGGATTTGAATTCATGGCCTTAGCTTCCCAGTGTACAAGAAGTAATTTAAAAGATGTTTCAATGGCGGCCATCTTGGATGTCGTGTTTACCTAATTTTAACAAATTTGAAAAAAAATCACCTAAGGAACATCCATGTAAAGTTTGGTCAAATTCCCTATGTAACTCTTGGTAAAATATGTGACCTCTGGGGCAGGGCCAAATGTGACCCCAGGATCACCATTTAAACAGGCTTGGTAGAGGACCATAAGCTTATAGTATACGCAAAATATTAAACCTTTGGCTCTTGTAGTTTCAGAAGAAGATTTTTTAAGTAATTCCCTATCGAAGTCTATATAAAACATGTGACCCCTGGGGCGGGGCCATATGTGACCCCCCAGGGTCACCATTTGAACAAATTGGTAGACAACTATAAGCTTATAGCAAGTGCAAAATATTAAACCTCTGGCTCTTGCAGTTAAAGAGAACAAGATTTTTTAAATCTTTCCCTTTACAAGTTTATGTAAAACATGTGACCTCTGGGGCAGGGCAAAATGTGACCCCAGGGTCACCATTTGAACAAACTTGGTAAAGGACCATAAGCTTATAGTAAATGCAAAATATTAAACCTCTGGCTCTTGTAGTTTCAGAGAAGAAATGTTTTTGATTTCTTTCCTATATAAGTCTATGTAAAACTGTGACCCCAGGGGCGGGGCCAGATTTGACCCCATGGTCACCACTTGAAAAAACTTAGTAGAGGACCATAAGCTGATACTACATGTAATACATGAGAGCTCTGTGCCTTGTGGTTTCAGAGAAGAAGATTTTTTAAAGTTTTTTCCTGTATATACTGAGGGAAAAAAGTTAGCAAGTTTTTGTAGCACCCTGGAAATAAAACATTTTTGGTTGTAAAATCAAGAAACTAATGCCATAGACATAATATTTTATTAAACACACATCAATAACAGTCGAACATCTTAATGACGTAACGAATAAATGAAAGTAGGGGGTCAAGCCCGTAAAGTCCCAAAATGTCCGCATATTTTGTATACAGTATTATTTCATCTAAAAAGCTTACTAAACTTTTTTCCCTCGGTATATTAACGTCTATGAAAAACATGCAAAATCTCATGCCCTAGGCCTTGGCTATCATTTTAAAAGAAAAAAAATGTAAAAGAACAAGAGGTCAATGACCTTGAAGCTCTACTGATTGATTTTGATTTCAGGAAGTAGTCGCTACAAACTGTTTTTTTGAAAATCTATTTTTAGCCGTGGTGGCCATCTTGAATTTCTGGCCGACCTGAAATTTTGCAAGGATCAATTAGACATCAAGAGCAACATTCGTGTGAAGTTTCATGAAAATCCGTCAAGTATTTTCAGAGGAGTAGTCGCTACAAGTTTTCATTATATAACTCTATGTAAACAAAGATGGCCGCTGGCAGCCATGTTTAACGTCGAATCAAAACGATTTTCGACAAGGACCAACATCATGTCATGCTGATCATTTTAGAAAAAGTCCCATATCAATATCTCTTATAGCTTTCAAGAAGTAGTCGCTACAAACTTATTTTTTAAAAATCTATTTTTATCCGTGGCGGCCATCTCGAATTTTCGGCCGACCTGAAATTTTGCTAGGATCAATTAGACATCAAGAGCAACATTCCTGTGAAGTTTCATGAAAATCCGTCAAGTAGTTTCAGAGGAGTAGTCGATACAAGTTTTCATTATATAACTCTATGTAAACAAAGATGGCCGCTGGCAGCCATGTTTAACGTCGAATCAAAACGATTTTCGACAAGGACCAACATCATGTCATGCTGATCATTTTAGAAAAAGTCCCATAGCAATATCCCTTAGAGTTTTCAAGAAGTAGTCGCTACAAACTTGTTTTTTAAAAACCTATTTTTAGATTTGGCGGCCATCTTGGATTTCACATCTACATGAATTTTTGCTAGGATCAACTAGACTTCATGGGCAACATTTCTGTAAAGTTTCATGAAAATCCATTCAGTAGTTTCAGAGGAGTAGTCGCTACAAAATAAAGTTAACGGACGGACAGACGGACGGACAGATGGACAGACGGACGGACGACGGACACCGCACCACGGCATAAGCTCTGCTGATCTCTGATCAGTAGAGCAAAAAACTGTCGAAATCTGTCCAGCGCTTCTTGAGAAGATTTTTTAAGGTTTCGACCATATATGGTAATGGCGGCCATCTTGGATGTCTTGCTGACCTAATTTTGACAAATTTAAAATGCATTCATCTAAGGATCATCCATATGAAGTTCGGTCAAAATTGGCCTAGCGGTTTCTGAGGAAGTCGTTTGAAGCAAAAGTTAACGAAGACGACGGACGAAGAGTGATCAATAGATCTAAAAACTGCCTTAAGAGAAAGTGAAAGTTATTAAGAGGAAGGCAGTTTTTTACTTATAATAACTGACCTGAATAACAGTGCAAGCGTTCTTTCCATGAACTGCACCTTGTGGTGAAGTCAGATTCCCTCAAGGGGAAGCTCAAGTTATTGAGCAGAAACAAAACAAGACAGACAGATGGACGGACGGACAAAATGACTGACAGAGTGCAATCCTATATAGTCCCTCCGGTCACAACAGGTAGAGGACTTACAAAAAATATTCCAGTGGTTCTGAGAAGTGTATGTTTATAAGGGCTCACAGGACAGACAGTTAATGAGCTATATGGTATACCATCAGCTTGTCTGGCCTCTGGGCAATACAGCTTAACTTATACTAACAGCATCAAACAACTTGGATATTCACCTTCATTGTGAGTGGCCCTTCTTCGATCATCCCTTGATGTCCTTCCACCGTCTATCTTTGGAGTGAACCCTGTTCTAGGGGCTATATTCCTTTGACCTTGTAAAACATCTTGGGGTGACATCATCACATAGAACTGACCTGCAGAGAAATGTTAAAGCTATTTAAAAACCACCAATGGTTGATTGGACCTACCTACACAATACACAGAACAGCACATAACATAAATAGATAATAAACAAGAGGTTCATGGACTTCAAGGCACTCCACGGTAAGAACTGAATTTGATCACCTCATTAGTCATTTATAAGAAAAAGATGATTTGACATTTAAAAGGACACATGGCAATCTTTTTTTTTCTTCCAAAACTTGCGGTGTCAGTTAGTTTTTCTACATTACATGAATTAGTTCAATTATTAATACTAATTAAAGAATAGTATAAACCAAATTGTTTTTGTATATTACTAAATTTTGATATGAGTGCACCAAATTTCAACATTTGAAAAACAGCTAAGAAAAGTGAATCAAAATCGTATTTACTGATAGGCAAGCAGGTTTTAAGTCAAAATATTACTTCATAAATAAATAGGGAAGCCAATTTTGATGCTTGATAAAAACGTCAAGATTGCCACGTGTGCCTTTAATTTGATAAAGACCAACTAAATGTCATTCTGTTATGCTAAGGGGAAGTCACTCATCAATATGTATATACCAAAAGATATTATGATTCCAGAGGAGTAGGCACAATAAGAGTGAAGTGATGTGTTACTAAGGACTTAGGAGTGGTGTATAACTAAGTAGTGATGTGTTACTGAAGAGTGACGTGTTAATAAGAACAAGGTAGTGATATGTTACTAAGGACTTAAGAATGATGTATTACTAAGTAGCGTTAAGGTGTCGTGTTAATCAGAACAAGGGAGTGATGTGTTACTAAGGACTCGGGAATGATGTATTTCTAAGTAGTGATGTGTTACTAAGGGGTGATGTGTTACTAAGGACTCGGGAATGATGTATTACTAAGTAGTGATGTGTTACTAAGAGGTGATGTGTTACTAAGGACTCGGGAATGGTGTATTACTAAGTAGTGATGTGTTACTGAGGGGTGATGTGTTACTAAGGACTCGGGAATGATGTATTACTAAGTAGTGATGTTTTCCTAATGAGTGATGTGTTAATAAGGACTCGGGAATGATGTATTACTAAGTAGTGATGTGTTACTAAGGGGTGATGTGTTACTAAGAATGAGGGAGTGATGCGTTACTAAGGACTTGGGAATGATATATTACTACGTAGTGATGTCTTAGTAAGCGGTGATGTGTTAGTAAGAAAGAGGGAGTGATGTGTTACTAAGGACTAAGAACTGATGTGTTACTAAGGAGTTATCAGTTACTAAGGATTAAGGTGTGCTGTGTTACTAATGAGCGATGTTTTAATAAGGAGTGATATGTTACTAATGAGTGACGTGTTACTAAGGGCTAATGAGAGTGTGATCTGTTAAAAATGAGAGAGATATTACTAATGAGTGATGTGTTACTATTAAGAATGTGATGTGGTAATAAGGAGTGTTGTGTTACTAAGAACTAAGGAGTGATATGTTACTAATGAGTGATGCGTTACTAAGGACTAATGAGTGATGTGTTAATAAGGAGTGTTGTGTTACTAAGGAGTGATATGTTACTAATGAGTAATGTGTTACTAAGGACTAATGAGTGATGTGTTAACAACTGTAGTGTTACTAAGGAGTGATGTGTTACTAAGGAGTGGTATGTTACTAATGAGTGATGTGTTACTAAGGACTAATGAGTGATGTGTTAATAAGGACTGTTGTGTTACTAAGAGCTAAGGAGTGGTGTGTTACTAATGAGTGATATGTTACTAATGAGTGATGTGTTACTAAGGACTAATGGGTGGTGTTAACAACTGTTGTGTTACTAAGAACTAAGGAGTGATGTGTTACTAAGGAGTGGTATGTTACTAAGGAGTGACATGTTACTAAGGAGGGGATTAATATGTTACTTAGGAGTGACGTGTTGCTAAGGACTGATCAATGCTTTACTAAGGAGTGATGTGTGACTAACCTTGGGGCATATTTGCATCCTGCTGCCAATTCCCTGCTGTAAGACCTGGAAGACATTTTATTCTTTAATATGGAACAAATCCAACACGTACAAACAAACATACAATCTGCACTATCAAGTAAAGTTTCTACGTCTGTCAACAAAAAACAACAATATGATATTTGTCATATATTTCATGAACATTTCATTAACTATGGAGATAAATAGTGTTGTTTTTTTTCCAGGAAAACTGCATTTATATGTCCAGTTTTTAAAAATATTTCCCCACACTTCAGCAGTTAGATTCTACGCATCAAATGTTGGATACGATTTATCCATCTTTCAACAGTCAATATTGAAGCTTTATGTTTACATGTGACTAATAGCTTCTTTTTGAAACAAAAGGCACCAGTGGGCCTGAATTTACTCAACTGGTAAAAATAAGGAAATTCGTGATTTTTTAAATTGTGCCTATTTATCACTTTATAAATTTATCACTTTATATGTTTGTGGTGTGAACAGTTTTAACCCAATGGTTTTCATATTTACAAACTGGATTTTCCACATACATGTAAATAAAAATTTACATGCAATAAATGTCATTGCTCGAATATTTTTTTTATAAAAATTATTCCTATAACATCAGTTTTGTCCCCACGGATCATTCTTGACCACAGAAGCTTCATTTGCCGAGACTTAAATCGTCATAATGATCATGTCACCATTTAAGGAGACAGATATATGCAAATTTTGAGCTTTCTTTTGGATCCATATTTAATGGTGTTTTTTTTTTATTATTATTATTGTATGATAAGGATCATGATCGATGAAGGAGAAAATCAAACTTGAGTTTGCTATACTAAAACTTGCTCAAGTAAGTGAGAAGAAACGGTCATGACTACGGACAGACTGAATCCGGTAAACACCCTTAGCTTTGTTTTTTGATGGCTATAAAAACAAACTTGAAATGGGAAGACCTAATAAATGGTGTGGCTAACTTTTATTTAAATTCCCAAGGATTAAAGCCTTTCAAAGATGTACTTGTATAACTGCTCGTAGACCGCAACAGATGAAAGACAGACATTGGATGAAAACCACCGCCTATTAAAGTTTGTCTGACCTTTTGTCAAGCAAATTAAGGACTCTAAACACCCACCAGATTTTAACGAAGGTACAGCAACAATTCAGCAATAACTATTAACAAATTTGTCGGCAAGACATCATACCTGCCTGGCCTGCAAGGGAGATAGCGTTATCTGCTTGTGATGTACCCACAACATCTCCAGCCCCTGCATTCACTGATGCCGGGAAATACGTAAACCGTGTATCGGCCTGACCATCTGCTGTCGGACTACCACTGTTGAACGGACTCTGAATTACAGCCTGAAACATGTATTGTACATTTAATCCATACTCACAGTGGCAAAATCACATGACTTTCGGATCAGTTTCAATGAGATTAACTCTCATACACTTTCATTAATTTCCAAGACTTTGGGAGGGATAACTGCTCAGAAAGTGCTGAATGAATCAAATTACGTTTGTGGCAGAGGAGAGAGTTCACTTCGTAGGTGTAAGTTTTTAGTCTATTAACCGATTTCATTAAATATAAAGAAAGTTATGAATTAAAAAAATACACGAACACAGCGCTTTGTTGATCTATAGTTTGCCTTGAACCCGATCAAAAGGTCATATGGTTTTGCCACTATGATAATTGTACAATTTTTTTTTATTAAAGTCTGCTAAAAAAAAATTCCATTGCTACTGTGAGAGAATCATAGAGTAGGTGGCACACACATTAACAGAGTATCTTAGCTGAATGTAAACAATACACTGTCTATAACAAATGAATAAGATTTTTTTTCATGATTAATTAATAAATTACAATTGAAAATGGAATCAATTTAACTTCAATATAAAAGTTATATTGCTACTTCAGACAAAAAAACGCAACTATTTTTAAGTTACATTTAAGATACATAAAAGTAACCTAAATAAGTTACACCTCTGACTGGTTATGAAGTATCACCATTGTTTATTTATTTATTGCACATTCATA
The DNA here is from genome assembly GCA_037043455.1 of Cyrtodaria siliqua. Lineage (NCBI taxonomy): Eukaryota > Metazoa > Mollusca > Bivalvia > Adapedonta > Hiatellidae > Cyrtodaria > Cyrtodaria siliqua. The sequence continues at coordinate 72,481 of JAWPHD010005200.1, forward strand.
CCCTATCTCATCAAGTTTCTGCGGGTAACTCTGGCTAAAACTGGACATTGCTCAAGTAAATCTAGAAATGTGTCCATGTGACACAGAAGCCCCCACTGTAAACAATTAGCGAAAAACGTAAAATTTGACGAAAAAAGGGCTGTAACTCAGGTAAACTAATACAAGGTCGATTATGATGCCAAATCAATATGCACATCTTGACTTCATAGGTAAGCATCCTGAAAAGTTTCGAAACAATTGCCTGGAAACTGTGGGACGATATAGACACAAAGGCATTGTATTAACGTAAAATTTGACAAAAAAAGGGCTGCAACTCCGGCAATACTATGGGAGGAGACAGACACCCCAACTATTCGGGACGCTATATATGCCCCCTCACCATTCGGTGGTGGGGGCATAAAAAACAGCAATGAAAGTTATTGATTTAAATTATTTTTGCTGTGTATGCAATTTAGTTGACAGTGACACTACTTTATGGGCTTAACTGTACTGTGTAAAAATATAACCTGTGCTCCAGCAGGAAAGCCCGTAGTTGTGACTACCTGGGCCTGAGGTTCTGTACCATCCTGCGTGGCAACCTGCACAACCCGGTATGTTACTGCACCTGCAAAATACACAATAATAATCAACTAACCACAGAACACATACTCATCAATGATCATCATGCCAATTTTGTTTTGCATAGCTGTTATTTTAAACATGCAATTTTAATATGAATTGAAGCATATTGCTACACTTTAATTTATAACAAGTCCAGATATTTTGTTGTTATAAACAGATGGTTTCTTCATTCACAAACCCATAAATATGAAATATATATATAAGTACTAACAAGAATTTAGAGGAATCCAATCCGTTATGCCTCGGGTAATGCTAATTCTGATTACCCCAAACTGTGTCAAATTAAATTTGTTCCAACATTTTCTTTATCTTTTTTTTTGTCCATGTAATTTTGGTTTGTTTGTTTGTATGGTGTTTTACGTCATTGTCAAAACATGTAAGGTTATATATGATTTTTTGTGGTGGAGGCAGACCACCCACTTTTCCTGGATAGAACCAGTACTGTGCACCTCCCACCATCCGTAAAAATCAACACTTCCTCACTTACAAGTTGGGCTCACAGTGGGATTACAACCTGCAGCGGTGAGAGGCGAGAACGTTTACAATGCAATGTCATAAACCCCTCGTCCAGAAACAGAGCTAAATGCCAATATTGAATGATGATCTCATTAACTATGTAAATGGAAGGAGTGGGATATTATTTATATATTTCATTGCCATGATTTTAACATTAATCAAAACTGAATTTAATGGTAGGTAAAACAAGAGCACCGCCTGTGGGCGCCTGACGTTCGTCATAGCTTTTGCAATATGAAAAACAGTTATGAAACTTGATTTGCTGTGTGATGTTGCACAACTAAGCAAAGTTTCAAAGCTGTAGCTGTAAGAATTACTGAAAAAAGTGGATCTTAACGCAACACTTAACCAAGATTCACGCAGACGACAGCGACGCAGACGCAAATACAAAGGCAACTTTTGTACAACTTTGTAAGGATAGAGAGAGAATGAGAGAAATAAACCTTGTCCTGTGTCTGCCCTGAACTGGTACTGTATGTTGTTAGGGTCTATTGTCAGAGTACCTCCCTGACCCTGTAAACCATTATGATCATCATCTGAAACAGAATTGAATTGTTGTTCAACAGGTCATCAAATGTTATTTAAATTAGAGCTGCTCCCAGGATACAGAAAAATAGGGGATCACCAAAACATTCAAACTAGTCTTTAATCCAATGTGTGTGACTAGCTCTCGTTTAAAGTGTCAAACAAAACACAAAATAGTTTTTTATAATAATAAACTAAAAATGTGTCCATAGGACACGGATGCCCCCGGTATAAGTTACTAGAACTATGAATTCGCCAAAAAAATGATAAGGTACAAGTGGGAGAAGCAGTGGTGAATGGATAAAATAATAGATATACAATGCAATTATATGTGTTCAAAGTCAGTATATGCAACAATAAATTTGTATATGAAAAGTATTTACATTTATAAGATAACTCACTGTCCCATCATATTTCAGAGCACTGTCACCATCACATTTGAGAAGGTGAACAAGTGAATGGTCAGAGAAACATTTAGGAAAACACTGGCAATTGGCTTATCATTCCGCTTTGTGTGGAAGGCTAGGTCTAATGTGGAGCCACTGATATGGGTAGGGCCCTGCACCAGTTGTATATATGAATTCAAAACATGGACCGTTTCAAAAGTTATTGAGTGGAAAAGGGGTCATAACTCCTTCAGAAATTGACCGATGTTGACCTAAATCAAACTTGGCCTGTATTTTATAATTACACAGCTACACACCAAATATTAATTACAAACATGAACCCTTTCAAAAGTTATTGAGCGGAAACCAATTTGTTGCAGAAAATCAAGTCGAAAAGGGGCCACAACTCCTGCATAAAATGAGCAACATTGACCGAAATCAAACTTGACCTGTATTTTATAATTACACAGCTACACACCAAATATTAATTACAAACATGGACCCTTTCAAAAGTTATTGAGCGGAAACCAATTTGTTGCAGAAAACTAAGTCGAAAAGGGGCCACAACTCCTGCATAAAGTGAGCAACGTTGACCGAAATCGAACTTGACCTGTATTTTATAATTACACAGCTACATACCAAATATTAATCACAAACATGGACCCTTTCAAAAGTTACTGGGAGGAAACCAATTTGTAGCAGAAAACTACTTAAGTCGAAAAGGGACCACAACTCCTGCATAAAATGAGCAATGTTGACCCAAATCAATCTTGACCTGTATTTTATAAAATACACAGCTACACACCAAATATTAATTACAAACATGGACCCTTTCAAAAGTTATTGAGCGGAAACCAATTTGTTGCAGAAAACTAAGTCGAAAAGGGGTCACAACTCCTGCATAAAATGAGCAACGTTGAACGAAATCGAACCTGACCTGTATTTCATAATTACCTACACACTAAATATTAATTACAAATATGGACCCTTTCAAAAGTTACTGAGCGGAAACCAATTCGGAAGGGACGGACGGGGGTAACACTTAATGCCCCTTTCGGCATTCTCGAATGCCGGGGGCATAAAAACAAGTGCATCGTGGGGTACCCCTGCAGTTGGCAAGGTTAAGTTTCAAGTTGTGCAAAGTTTCATTGTTGTACACCTAATACTTTGAAAGTTATTAGCCACAATCACTACAAGTAAAGACAAGGTTAAGTTCCAGGTTAAACCTTTTTCCAAAGGGGAATAATTAAAAAAAATATGAACCAGAGAGTTATGGCCTTTAACGGATGTATTCATTGGATCATGCTGAAGATGTTTACAAAGTTCCATTGTTGTAGACCTAAGTATACTTTGAAAGTTATTTTCCACAATCAGTTGTCAGGTAAAAGTTAACAGACAGACGGACAGACAACGCCACAACATAATACTTCCATATGGGTGTATAATAAAATCAACCTACATTTTTAATTTATAATAACGTCAATGGAAGAAGACCAACCTCACAGTCAATAGTTTCTATTAGTTCTAACACAAATGGTAAAAACTGATCTATTGGTCACAAGTTTTAAAATTTAATATCAGATTTCCATTGTTTTATTTTACATTCCCTTTAATTCTCTGGAAAACCACCTACCTGGACCCTGTGTGATCTGGACATCATCCGAGGCAGTTGAATCATCTCCCTTTCCATGGCTTAATAGGGAGAGAAAACAAAGATTACCTTATTCATATTTCCACTGTTATAAGTTGTATACATAACATAGAGGATCTTACATGAGTGCCTGTTAAAGAAACTAACCCACCAAATAAGGGCAAAATTGTAATATAAAACTGTTTAACAAAACTCTATCCAGGTGTTCAGGTTATAAAATAATGTCTATGTGCCTATTAAAATTATATAAAAAAAAATTCACGGGTTCTTAAAATACTCACGATTGAATATGCGTAATATGAATATGAGTTGGTTACTCTAAATTCGACGTTCGAGTTTAGTCTGGGTCGCACATATACAATATTACGAGGGCTCAGTTATTTATATGACCTAAACAGGTGGATCAAGTTTTGATGAATGGTTTTCTGGTGTAATTTTGTTATTTGATTAGTTCCTTTATTTCAAACTGTCACGTGTGTGTAGACGATTCATAATTTTGATAGAGCATCATCAAAACAACTGACCAATCAGTGACCAGAAATAAGACATGCATAATACATTCTGGTAGGTGATAAACTCGGTCTTTATCCTTGATGTTCAACCAAGTTTACTGTTAAAATTAAAGTATCTACAGTGTGATTATTTTAAAACCCTGCATATTTCATGAACATTCATGCAAATTGAATCAATATATGTACCTTTCAAAATCAAAATCTTGAACATTATCGTCTGTTTACTCTGACAATGATTTTTATTTTACTATAGAACCTAAGGATAAAAACCGAGTAACATACATTGTATCACCTACTGAAAATAAGATTAAATCTCAACATCTCTGCATTGAACAATTATGAATAGCTCAGTTGGTAGAGTCGATAGCTCAGTTGGTACGGTGCATAGAATTACCGGAATCCACCTATTTACCGGAATCTACCGGAATCCACTTGAATTACCGGAATCCACTTTTTATAATTGATATAATTGATATATTTTAAAATATTGATAGAATACATTAGTTATAGTATTAGAAGACTAAAGATAATGTACTAATAATGATATATACTTTATAAAATATGTTGTTTTTTATATATTTATTAGTTTTTTTTCGTATTTTATGAATTGTGCTAACAGATAAATGGCTAATAAAATTTCATTTACGGATGATGATGTTGTTTGCATTAGTTTTTTACCTCTTTCACATGTGTCATAATAATAGATACAGTATAATTTTATTGATATTGTTAAAAGGGCCTTGGTTATTGACAATTTTGAGATGTTCTTTCGAAAAATATTGTTTGGCCCTTAAAAGGGCCTTTATAATGCATAAAGCATTTATATCTTGGTAGATAATAAACATCTATGAATGACAGATGTCAATATTCTCATGCCACCTTATTTGGCTCCAGGATGAACAATGTCTGCGTCATAATGGCAAGGGAACTTCAGTTTATTCATGACGTTGATGAAGTATTCCTGCAACATAACCCGCAGCCTCTTGTTAACATGGCGTCGCCAGGCGCGTAGCCAGGCATATGCCCGTACGCCTCTTGAAAAAAATGAGAAAACATAGTGCCCCAAAAATGCAATAAAAACTGAATCCTGACTAGGGTGAGACCCATCATTAGAAATTTATAAACATATATTATTATCAATAAAACTGGCAGATGTACAGTGAATTTCATTTTTAAATGATCATTTTCAGCCCAAAATCGTCAAAAGCAACGTGCGGACACTTAGGGCTTCCGGGGGACCAAGCCCCCCCCACCCCCGGACCCCGCACCAACCGCCCCTTGGACCCCAATATACGGGCGTATCCTCCAAAAGGGCCTAGCTACGCCCCCGGTCGCACTTGATTGAAATGTGCGACAGTTGTATTTCTCACATTTCCTCGCTCGGCAATACAGCCGACAAACACCCGTTTCACGCCAGCAGCCTTCGATCTAAGAACTATGTCAATAATCCTATTGACAATGTCTGGTGCTGGAGAATTTGAATCTATGTCGTTACCGCCGACGTTGACAAAGACGTAGTCTGGTTTAAACTGCAGAAGCCTGTCGAATACGTCGTCAAATTTTCTTAAACTGGGTGAATCATGTAACTGATATGTCAGTAGTGTGTTTTAATCTAAATGTCCTATATTAATTAAATCATGTGCAAACATTTTACTAATTAGTAAATATAGTTCACTAATCAATCACTAACCGAATCACAAACAAGTAAATGAATAAATTGATTAAGATAATAACTTCTTGTCACTTATTATTATCAATTTACCAATTTCCTATGATGTATGGTAGATGTATGGAAAGAACCACCATCAATGCAATCTAATAAATATATAAATTATTGATAATAGGAATTGAATAAATCGAGTAAGATCACTTATTATTATAAAATTACCAATAAGTAATCTGATTGTGTTAGTGTTATACAGAATCGAAAAGTTATAGATATAGTTCATTCATCCCTATTTTTTATATTCATTATGGTAGATGTATGGATAGAACGACCATCAATGCAATTTAATTAATATATAAATTAATGATAATAGGAATTAATAAATTAGAAACAACAAATAGATTTATTATTTTTATGCGGTGCATAGAAATGTTATTCAATATTTTCTAATTTTGTGTCAAACTAACAATATTAGATGCAATAGTCGATTATGAAATCAAGAATGAAGTAAATTATTTAATTTTTTTTAATTACTTTACAAAGGACACAGAAACCTTTAAGTGTGAGCAGGAAAATAAGTGACATGATGATGTAATATACAAAGCAGATGCATACGGCCATACTTATAACACGTGCTGTAATAGCATCCTCACGTGCTAAACGCGACAAGATTTAATACATAGGTTCTCAATTAGCAAGACTTGTATTTTGTTCTGTTATATATCTTAAAGTATGTATAGCGGAAAAATATTTATTACGGTACTAATATTATTTAATTACATTTAACATTGATTTACGCCTCTGCATTAAAAAAAAGAAGCAATAAGTGACATATCTTAAAACATTTATAGCGGAAAATAAGTGACATGATGATGTAATATATAAAGCAGATGCATACGGCCTACTTATAACACGTGCTTTAATAATAACAACGTCACGTGCTAAACGCAAGATTTAATACACAGGTTCTCAATAAACAAGACTTGAATTTTGTTCAAAAGATAAGTGACATAAGATATTAGGGAGCGCATGATGATGTATTTACATTAATAATAAAACAATAGCTTATGCATTTATTTTAATACTAATAACATCAATTCCCAGTGTAATGGTAAGAATATTTACTTCTGTCAGGCTGCCAGTTCCAAAAGCTTCCTGAAGACAGCAGTTGTGTTACACTCAAATAAAAGATATGTTGGCTGACGTAACAGGACGTGTCTTATATTACGGCAAATTATCTGGTCTATTCTGGTAATTTTCGCTAATAACACTAATAATTAAAGTCACAAAAACACATATTCATTAATATATTCATTAATATATTACTTAATTAACTATACATTTACGCCAATTTAGATAAAAAAATAGTGGATTCCGGTAATTCAAAAGTCGTATTCCGGTATTTTTCGATAATTAAAGTCACAAAAACACATATTCATTAATAAATTCATTAATATATTACTTAATTAACTATACATTTACGTCAATTTAGATCATAAATAGTGGATTCCGGTAATTCAAAAGTAGATTCCGGTAACTCTATGGTGGATTCCGGTAATTCAAGTGGATTCCGGTAAATAGGTGGATTCCGGTAATTCTATGCACCCCAGTTGGTAGATCACTAGCTCAGTTTGATAAGCTAGAGTCCTTGCGGTTCGAGTCTCAGTTGAGGCACAACTGTTCTACCATCTTTTAGATTTTGTGCCCAATAGGGGACCAGAACTAGATGACTCTGTTATTGTTAGTATGAAAGAACTGACAGCCGACCTCAACTGAACCTCTCAGTCTCCACAAGTTCATGAAATCAATTTTATAATTTGGAGCCACCTCAGAGCCATGTGGTGGAGTGTGGTTCAATGTCAATGACAGACCTTTCATCTAGAGGACGAAACATCAGTTATTTGTGAATCAATTTAATGGATAAACATGTTTTAAATTCAACACGAACTGACGATATAAAACACGTGTTTTAGTTACGTTGCTGCAAGTCAAAGTCAGGAAGTGCCGAATAAATGAAAACAGTTTTATGTGAGCGGATATTTGACAAACGCAGTAGAGATTATCATTAGCTATGCGTTATTGTTCAAACTTTCATTCATACCTTCCATCTAAAGCCTCGTCTAATATGTCCATGTTGACGTTTGTAATGATTTGAATTTACCAGGATATTTTCAGCTTGATCACGGGGCCAAACAACAGGTCATGTGAGATGAAAATATGGACATGTGACAAAGATGGCGGATGTCCTTCTTCGGCGCGTAATAAAATAGTACACGTCAGACAGGTCCATTAGATACACAGCTTAAATGTTATCAATATCGGTTGTTGCAGTATCAATTTGTGTTATAAAAACCGAAATGGCAATGAAAGTAGTTAGGAGTGTTAAATTATTGTCTCAATCTTCTGTATAAATGGGACCTCTATTCTTCTCGCAGTCGAAATTAAATTTTGAGATAGTTGGTTAAAAGAAGACGCCCAAAATACCCACCAATCAAATTCGAGAACTGCTTCCAGAGCCGAGATCCCCGCAATTTTACTAGAAAAGACGGTGTGTGGTTCCGACGGTGGTTTGGGTTGGGGAGAGGATTGTTGCAATCAAATGTTTTCACGTTGGAATATACAGGCAAACACGATTTTTTTTCAATAACGGTAATTAATCCATTGGCGTAGCAGCGCTATACAGGCACGGGCCAGCGCCTAATTTTCAGAAATAGTAAAATTAAACTGCAATAAAAATGGGGGTGTGCACGGGTCCTTGAAATCCTTGAAAGTATATGAATTTGAAAAAAATAATTAAGGCCTGGAAAGTGCTTGAAAATCTGATAAGGTACTTGAAAGTCCTTAAATTCTGGATGTTTGCTGTTCATCCCAAAAATGGCTATAGGTTGTGCGTGCCTAGAATATTTGTTGCTTTTTGGGCATTACATTGCGCGAATATTAGTCCTTGAATTTTGGAAAAAAGGTCCTTGAAATGTCCTTGAATTTAGCCTTCCAATAAGGGTGGGAACCCTGGGTGTGGGGTGGGGTTCTTTTCAGATACATTTCAGTTTTTGTACTTATCTTTACCTTTCTTTTAAATCTGAATTTTAAAGAAATGCACGGTCATTCTAACACAAAAACAAGAGGCCCAAGAGGGCCTGTGGACGCTCTACTGGCTAAACATAAAGTTTATATATAAATATCATTCAACCGGAACATGGGGATGACATACGCAACTAGGCTAGGTACTGATCATCCCCACCAAGATTCGTTGAAATTCGGCAAGTCGGCAAGGAGTTCAGAAGAGACTAATCTGGACAAAGTTTGTCTATTAGAACCTTTAAAGGGCCATAACTCTGTCAAAAATCATTCAACCGGAATATGGCAATGATATGCATAACTAGGCTTGATACTGATCATCCTTGTCAAGTTCCGTAGAAACCCAGTTCAGGAGAATTAGCCCGGAAAATGTGTGTGTATCAAAAACCTTTAAAGGGCCATAACTCTGCCAAAAATCTGTAAACCGGAACGCGCCGATGATATGCACAAATAGGCTTGGTGCTGATCATCCCTGTAAAGTTTCGTTGAAATCTGGCGAGGGGTTCAGGAGAACTAGTCCAGACAAAGTTTGTGTATTAAGACCTTTAAAGGGCCATAACTCTGACAAAAATCATTCAACCGGAACACGGCAATAATTTGCACAACTAGACCAGGAACTGATCATCCCTAAAAAGTTTCGTTTAAATCCGGCCTGGGGTTCAGGAGAACTAGTCAGGACAAAGTTTGTGTATTAAAACCTTTAAAGGGACATAACACCGCCAAAAGCATTCAACCGGAACACGGTGACGATATGTACAACTAGGCTTGGTACTGATCATCCCTGAAAAGTTTCACTGAAATCCGTCTAAATGAAGGCTCTTTCGTCTTAATGAGGCCAAAATATAGCATATTTTAGAAAATCAAGGGCCATAACCAATCTGGCTCTTTTTCAAATTTGTCAGAGCTTTCATTGATATTAACAATCTGGTAATGTTTGGTAAAGATCGGATGAAAAATGAAGGCTCTATCATCTTAAAAAGACAAAATATAGCATTTTTAAATACATCAAGCACCATAACTCTGCCGTTACTGGTCCGATATGGCTGGTTAAAAAAAACTGAACAAAAAAAACACATGGCAACCACAAGAAAACAATGGTAGGATCACAAGGTATTACAACATTAGAAATCCAGCCCTCCCGCTACAAAATATTCATACAATTTAGACAAAGTGTCTGTTTATATAGTGCTCAAACCCTGCTCCACCAAAAATAGTCCAAATTTCATCATAAAAATAAGAATTTGCATAACACAGTCCAATGATAACAGTCTACATCATCATAAATGAATTTGCATAAAATAATTTGCATATACATTGTAAACATGTTTACATCTATTCCAATTTTAGCTGTTATTCAAAGCCAGAGAACAGTCTACATCATCATAAATGAATTTGCATGAAATAATTTGCATATACATTGTAAACAAGTTACATGGTAAACATGTTTACATTTATTCTAATTTTAGCTGTTATTTAACGCCAAATCAATAACAGCTTGCAATAATGCATGTACACATTCCGACTTGCATTTTCTGAAATCAGTTCGCTATATGCGAGTACTCAAGTGATAACTTCACATTATAGTATCTCTTTGTATGCTTCATCTCTGTGGTTGATTACGTACTAACGAGACAAATTATAGCATTTTTAACGAAATCAAGGGCCAAAACTCCGCTGTTACTGATCCGATCTAGCTGGTTTTTAAACTTATTCAAACTTTCATTGACATTAACAATCTAATAAAGTTTGGTAAAGATCGGATGAAAAATGAAGGCCCTATCGTCTTAACGAGGCAAAATACAGCATTTTTAACTAAACCAAGGGCCATAACTCCGATTTTACTGATCCAATTTGGCCGTTTTTCGAACTTGTCTAAGCTTTCGTTAATATTAATTAGTATGCTGGTAAAGTTTGGTGAAGATCGGATGAAAAACGAACGCACTATCATCTTAACAATTCAACATATAGCATTTTCAACTAAATCAAGGGCCATAACTCCCCTGTTATTGGTCCGATCTGGCTTGTTTACGAGTTTGTCTGAGCTTTCATTGATATTAACAATCTGACAAAGTTTGGTAAAGATCAGATGAAAAATGAAAGCCCTATCGTCTTAACGAGGCAAAATACAGCATTTTTAATTAAATCAAGGGCCATAACTCCGCTGTTACTGGTCCGATCTAGATGCTTTTCAAACTCTTTCGAGCTTTTATTGATATTAACAATCTGATATAGTTCGGTAAAGATCGGATGAAAAATGAAGGTCCTATCGTTTTAACGAGGCAAAATATAGCATTTTTAACTAAATCAAGGGCCATAACTCTGCTGTTACTGGTCTGATCTAGCTGTTGTTCGAACATGTCCGAGCTTTCATTGATATTAATAATCTGATAACGTTTGGTAAAGATCGGATGAAAAATGAATGCCCTATCGTCTTGAGGCAATATATAGCATTTTTAACTAAGGGCCATAACTCCGTTGTTACTCGTCCGACCCAGATGGTTTTCTTTCATCGATATTAACAATCTCATGAAGTTTGGTAAAGATCGGATGAAAAATGAAGGCCCTGTCGTCTTAACGAGGCAAAATATAGCATTTTTAACTAAATCAAGGGCCATAACTCCCCTGTTACTAGTGCGATCTACCTGGTTTTCGAACTTGAACGAGCTTTCATCAATATTAACAATCTCATAAAGTTTGGTAAAGATCGGATGAAAAATGAACGCCCTATCGTCTTTACGGGGCAAAATATATCATTTTTCAATAATTCAAGGGCACATAACTCTGGTGTTCCTGGTCCGATATAGCTGGTTTTCGAACTTGTGCGAGCTTTCATTGATATTAACAATCTCATGAGCTTTGGTAAAGATCGGATGAAAAATAAAGGCCCTATCGTCTTAACGAGGCAAAATATATCATTTTTCAATAATTCAAGGGCACATAACTCTGGTGTTCCTGGTCCGATATAGCTGGTTTTCGAACTTGTTCGAGCTTTCATTGATATTAGCAATCTGTTAAAGTTTTGTAAAGGTCGGTTGAAAAACGAAGGCCCTGTCGTCTTAACGAGGAAAAAGTTAACAGACGGACGACAGACGACGACGGACGACGGACAACTCGCCATCCCATAAAAAAAATATAAAAAAATAAATAAAGAAAAAAAGAAAAAAAGAAAAAAAGTAAAAAATAAATAAAAAGAAAAAAATTAAAAAAAGAAAAGAAAACAAGACAGTCATAAAATCTGGTAAAGTTTGGCAAAGATCATATGCAAATGAAGGCCCTATCGTATTACGAGGCAAATTATAGCATTTTTAACAAAATCAAGGGCCATAACTTCACTGTTACTGGTCCGACCTGGCTGGTTTTCGAACTTGACCGAGCTTTCATTGATATTAACAACCTGATAAAGTTTGGTAAAGATCGGATGAAAAATGAAGGCCCTATCGTCTTAACGAGGCAAAATATAGCATTTTGAACTAAAACAAGGGCCATAACTCCGCTGTTACTGGTCCGATATGAATGTTTTTTTTAACTTTTCCGAGCTTTCATTGATATTAACAATCGGATAAAGTTTGGTAAAGATCGGATGAACAATGAAGCCCCTATCGTAATATAGCATTTTTAACTATGTAAAGGGCCATAACTCCGCTGTTACTGATCCGATATGGCTGGTTTTCGAACTTGTTCGAGCTTTCAATGACATTAACAATCTGATAACGTTTGGTAAAGATCGTATGAACAATGAAGCACCTATCGTCTTAACGAGGCAACATGGGGCATTTTGAACTAAATCAAGGGCCATAACTCCGCTGTTACTGGTCCAATATGAATGGTTTCCGAACTCGTCTGAGCTTTCATTGATATTAACAATCTGATAAAGTTTGGTAAAGATAGGATGAACAATGAAGCCCCTATCGTCTTAACGAGGAACATATAGCATTTTTAACTAAATCAAGGGCCATAACTCTGCTGTTAATGGTCCGATATGGCTGGTTTTCGAACTTGTTTGAGCTTTCAACAACGTTAACAATCTGATAAAGTGTGGTAAATATCGGATAAACAATGAAGCCCCTAACGTCTTAACGAGGCAAAATATAGCATTTTTAACTAAATCAAGGACCATAACTCCGCTGTTACTGGTCCGATCTGGCTGGTTTTCGCATTTGTCCGAGCTTTTATTGATATTAACAATGTGGTAAAGTTTGGTAAAGATAGGATGAAAAATGAAGGCCCTATCGTCTTAACGAGGCAAAATATAGCAATATAGCATTTTTAACTAAATCAAGGGCCATAACTCCGCTGTTACGGGTCAGATCTGGCTGGTTTTCGGACTTGTCCGAGCTTTCATTGATATTAACAATGTGGTTAAGTTTGGTAAAGATCGGATGAAAAATGAAGGCCCTATCGTCTTAACGAGGAATAATTTAACAGACGGACATCAGACGACGGACGGACGACGGACGACGGACAACTCGCCATCCCATAAGCTCTGCTGGCCCTTGGCCAGTAGAGCTAAAAATCAGGGGTAGCCGCTTTAAGATGTTAAACGTCGAGCCGTGCATAGCTACGTCCCTGATTATTATTTCACGCCTTCGTGAAAGCGGGCGAAATGGCGTTCTTCTCTGCATCTTCTTTTTTCAATTATAAGGGCTGCATATTCTTCTCTGAATGTGGTTTATCCTATGTGTTTTGTAGCATTTGTTCATTTCATCAGTCTGCCATGCTCTAACTTGCGATAACTGGTAGTTAAAGTACACCAGTCATTCTGACGTTTTACTTTCCATTTTTAGGAAGTTTTTTTCAGCTATATTTGCGTGAGTTAATTTTAATTATGACTTTCTTCCTGTCCCATAGGGCCTTGTAGATATACTGTATTTTACTTTACGTGCGTGTATGTTAAAGAAGTTTTATTTTTCTTCATTGGAATTATATTCTCTTTCTTTTCATAAATGTGCTGCTTTGTTTTATATACTATATATTGTATTATGTAGTTGCATGCTTGTGCCTTTTTGTCAATTTGTTAATTTACTGTCTTATTTGCTAAAATGTGTGTACCTAATACAAGTAAAGAAAGAACTACTCTCTCAAAATAGGGCAAAATCGGGTGATCCACCTTAGTCAGGCAAGCTTTTGTCACGCGGAGATGAGGCTGCTTCTCTAAATAGTCTTTCTGGCTTATTTTTTGGGTCGAGATTCTAACAAATATTAAGTACACACCTCAAGTAGTCTAAATATATGTTTTGTTCTATTGAAATGTTAATAATTATTGCTTTTATAGTTGCTTAATTTGAATGCTATGTTTTCAAATGTTTTGTTTTTTTCAAAGTGGTGCCCCCATCCATACATCCCCAAGGTTATATTTGGCACCGTCCCAGAGGTCATATATTTACATAGAGTCGTATAGAAAAATCTTTAAAATCGGTTCTCTGAAAAGTCAAAGTAAAGAGCCAGCGGTCTAATATTTTGCATGTAAAATAAGCGTATGGTTCTCTACCAGTTTTATTCAAATCATGACCCTGGGATCAAATATGGCCTTGTCCCGGGGGTCACAGTTTTACAAAGAGTTTACATAGGAAAGGAAAGACTACAGCATCTTTTTCTCTGAAATTACAAGAGCTAGAGGTCTAAACAGTTGCATGTATCGAAAGATTATTGGCCCCTACCAAGTTATTTTTAAATGGTGACACTATTACATTGATTTATTTAGGAAACCCTTGGTTAAAAATTGGTGACTATAGGGTCAAATATGGCCCCTACAGGTTCACAGTTTTAAGTAGATTTTTATAAAAAAAAACATGCTGTTGTTTTTTAAGAACACCAGAGCACTTTCAGACAAGGCCAGTGGGTCTATTGTTTATGGCTTATAGTTGTACACTTTTCATTATTTTATTATGAATGGGACTTTTGATAAGGTATTAGATTATAAAGACTTAAATAATTAAAAACTTAAGTATATGTCTATTTTAACGATGTTTACAAATCGCAAATTGAACAAATCCATGAACTAAAATCACAAAGGAGACCACAGCATTTTCACCTCTTCGGCAAAAAAAGAAGGCATTGTACGGTTATAATGTTTATTTTTAGATGTTTGCAATATAAATTTGCACTCTTAACTGTAGTAGAACCTAGTCAGTAACTCTAACCGTGATCACTAAATGTGAACTTCAGCTTCCGATTAAAGGGTTGTATTCTTCACAGAATGTGGTTTACCCTGTGGTTAAAACTGCGCTAGCCCAAGGAAAACAGGTGATCTTCTCTATTACAATGAAAATTCAAATAAATTCAATGATAGTTCAGATATAGGGGATTTAGTTGATGAAGTTTTGCTTGTGTGGTGTTTTTCCGGCATTTTTAGGCTATGTATGACGGTCGATTTTGTTTGTGGTGGAGGCAGACCGCCCCTTATTTCCTGGGTAGAACCAGTACTGTTTACCTCCCACCATCTGTAAGAATCACTTACAAATTGATGAAGAAGATAAGCCTGGCCCTGAAAAGCTCTACAGTGTCGGTGTTGGTGGTTTGGGCTGGACGAAGATTTCACTCTTTAATCATCCTGGGTAAAAGTAGTACGTGTATACATGGTTGATATAGGCGCCGGGGATTTCTGTTATGCCTGTTGTTCGGCATTACTAGGTTCGTGTCTACATCCACTAGTCCATGTTGGATCTTAAACAGCATGGTTAGTCAATTGCGGTACCTCTTGTATTTTAGGGATTTCCACTGCAGGTCCTGTACCATCTGTGTTACACAACCTGGGGTACGATAAGTATAGTTCCTGTGTACAAACCGTGCAGCTCGACTTGTTCCAGGTTACGTATATATCAGTTGTCTTATGGGGATCATATACGGTGGATGCATTCTCTAGTGTAGGTCGTTTACTTGTAGTATTGGTTTGGTACACTCACCAAGGTTACGTCTTATGAACCCCACGGTCCTGTTAAGCTTGGCTACTGTAAAATTGATGCGCTGCTTCCATGTGAGGTCTTCGTTAAAAGTTAGTCCAAGATACGTGCTACTGTCCACTACATCATGTGTGGCCATGTAGTTGATATGATGTGTTGATCAGCTTGGTGAAATGTCATTTGCCAGTCTTCTTCCCATTTCTCAAGAGCTGATAGGTCTTTCTGAAGTAGTAGTGATACTCCGGGTATCAATCCTTTTGTGTAAGCGTCTACAAAAAGTGTTATCTTTTATTTTATGCTATATTATAATATCAAGTAATATTATTTAAATAAGATAATATTTACTGGGTATTTTTAAATGTATTGCATTATCCCGAAGCCTTAATTGCAACTCGACATACATGAACTTGATGTCAACTTGCTAGATAAAATTGACAGTTGTGAACCCAGCTTCATGGCTATAACCTTCATAACATTTTAACATTTTAGTTGTTTGTATTTTAATGCTTTGTATGTATGGTGTTTTTTACGTCATTTTCAACAAATGCAAGATTAATGCAGTAACCCTGCTTGAGCCCATACATCCTGTTGACGCAGTGGATAAAACTAGGGTCTTGAAATCCAGAGTACCCTGGTTCCGGCCTCGCTGGCGCCAGTAAATTCCGTCTGTGTCTGTTGACGCAGTGGATAAAACTAGGGTCTTGAAATCCAGAGTACCCTGGTTCCGGTCTCGCTGGCGCCAGTAAATTTCGTCTGTGTATTCTTGGGCAAGCAGACACTTTCCCTTACCCTCGTCTGAAGGGGGGGGGGGGGGGGGGGGGGGGGGTCCGGCCTCGCTGGCGCCAGTAAATTTCGTCTGTGTATTCTTGGGCAAGCAGACACTTTCCCTTACCCTCGTCTGAAGGGGGGGGGGGGGGGGGGGGGGGTGTAAACCGGGCGGGCTGGTGTATCGCATTTTTCTTCTCCGATTACATTAAAGAAACATATGTTTTTTAGTATAAGTAGGGCAAGTTCCTATATTGCTATATATCACCCCACCCACCCTTCCTTTCTCTGGGGCGGATCTAAATAACCTTATATGTGTTGATGAACATATATACAACGTTTAATTCTGTTTCTTTAAAAGTGCATTTTGAAAAGTCTCACCCACAAAATAAAGGGTAAAACTATACATTTTCACAAAATATTTTTGAGTAAATACTCATACCGAGATAAATGATGACCAGTTTAAGGCAATACAAGTATTTGCCGTTGTTGGCATTGTTACCCTGCATTAGCAACAAACCTTTTTTTACATACCTGTCATTCAAGTCGCACTCGTGTGAGCAAAAAAGAGTAGATACTACTAATAGTCCCAATCCTAGATTAATTCCGTATTATAAATCAAGTACGAAGGACATCACAGCCTATGTTATGATACACATCTTAATCAGATGCTATTGTAACAACTGCACCAATACTAACGAATAGTTGCCACGGTAAGTGGTTAGTACAGTGGTCTGGGTATTACCCTTAAACTTCCTCGTCTATTGTATTTTGAGTATTGACATAGAAATTTCATATGCAAAATTCTATATGGTGATTAATGTGGTTGGGATAATTCAGGTGTTAAAATCATTAAACTATACATATATATTACTATTAAAAAGCGTTGAAATAGACGTCTAATCAGCTTTTGTGTTGCAATTTGAATTTTTTACTTTTAATTTATGTCTTTATATGTAATACAGAATCCAAATGTTTAATCATAATGTTTAATCATAAGTATTGAATAGCGCATACATGTCATACTACACCAATTCATTTTCCATAGGCCTACCTTAGAGCTCTAAGCTCTGTACTGAGTTCCCTAATATAGGAAGCTATATTTTTTATTACTTGTTTTGAATAGACCTATCTTAGTTTTTTCAAAAAAACATACAGAAGCCATACGTTGAGTATGTTTTGAAAAAGCTGTTTGGGTCGGATGGTGCTGACCCACCTACTTGCATGTAGAAACATGAGGAAAATGTAAAATATACTACTTTCTTTGATTATGCAACACATTATGAATACATTGCACAAATGTATGATTTAACCTTTATAAGTACTCTTCAAAAGTTGAATTTTAATTTTTAGCAAGATCTTTTGGTTTGTTTACCTTGACAACCAATCAAAATTAAGAGATTCTGTGTAATAGCTCCAAATTTACCCCTGGAACTTTTTCCCTGCCCGCTGATTGGTAGGTAATTGGTGTAGTCTGATCTACACCTAAAATATAAGACCGAATTAAATGTTATGAAAAGCGTAAAATCGCAAATTTCTAGAATTCTTTGGACTGTTTGCGTCGTTTGTGGCATAGATGTCTATATCAGAAAAGTTTAATAATATTGAGGTTGCAGTTACTGTGATGAAGGCTTCTACTTCCAGTTCAACGTGTGCATCACTGAACAAATAGTATGCAATACCATGAACGATTGAACGTTGCAAAGTACATAATTTCATTAATCTATCCTAAAAATCCCTACTTCATATAATAATATCATTTAAATCATCATAGAAAGGTTGTAAATTAGTAATTCTTATAGGTTTACACATATAATGTAAACAATATCGATTAAACTAAATGCATACAAAATGTGTCAATAGTGGGTGGGGTAAATTGACTTACAATTTGAAGCAAAATAGAGATTATAAACAGAATTCTATTCTAAACAGAGCTTATTTGCTCATTATATAACTAAATGAATTGTAAACTTAATTGCGTCTTTTAAAAATATTTTTATTGGAAAAATGTAACCAAAATACATTTCTCTTTAAAAAAAGTGATGGTATAATTTGTCCTTTGAGTTGATAACAATATCGAAACTTTTGGTTCCTGGCTCAAGGCCTACGAGTATTACATGCAATTATTTTTACATCAAACTGTTCGCCTTTCATCTGATATCATCTGATATTATATAAATATCACATTCATGAGAGGGTGATAGTAAGAATGTTCACCCTGAGGATATGATTATCGCAAGCCGAATGAATGGTGTTTTACGGCACATCGACACATAAATAGGTCATACTGTGCGCAAAAACCGACGAAAGATGAAGAAATAAGTAGTAATTAAAAATTAATGTAAATATATAAAGATAAAACTATTAAAAAATAAGGGATGGTATGGTAGTAATATAAACTATATATGTAAATCAACAATGGGTATATAAACAAGTAAATATATATAAGAACGCATTATAATGATTTATATAGTCTGATTTCTTTTAGGAAATCTAAAACAAGACTAAAATCTATAGTATCAAATAACTCTTTCATAGTATTAACATTGTAGTACCTTTGACGCAAAGGATCAAAGTCTAAACATTCCAACAAGATGTGTTTGACCGTTAACGGTGCAAAGCAGGGTATACATTCTGGTAATTGCTCAGCTTGTAATAAATGATAGATAAACTTTATTAATACAAAAGACCAAATGGCCTATCAGTATACAATACAAAATACACATCATAGTTATAATTAAACAGTCAATGGTTTGCAATCATCAGTAATAAATATGAATGAGTATAACGTGTATGCCCTATCCTGCACGGGCTAGGACAACTTCTTCGCGACAAATGGGTCTACTAGAAGAACGCCATTCTCCCAGTAACGGCCTAATTGAATGGAGTTTATTGTTAACTGACAAATCCCAAGCGGCTTGCCAAGAGTTACGAATAAATGTATTATTACAACTTTTAAAATCAGTATAAGGTAATTTAGCATTAGATATATGTAAATCTAATGCTGCTTTAGCAGCACTATCAGCTCTGTCATTACCACGTATTCCTACATGCTTGGAAGCCAGCAGAAAATAATAACATTATCAACTATAAGAGAATTGTACTTTTCTAAAATCTGAAGCACAACTGGGTTATCATGTTTCATATTACCCAGTGCTTGAAGAGATGAAAGGGAATCAGAAAATATTACAAAATGGTCATCATCAGATTCCTGAATATAAATTAAGGCAAGTTCAGTTGCCTTTAAGTTCAGCTGAAAAGATAGAGGCCTTGTCAGGCAGGCGGCTCTTTATGCTGAGTTTGTGAACAACAGCTGCTGCAGCTACCTTATCTCCATCTTTAGAACCATCTGTGTATATATGTTGAAAGTTATTGTATTTCGATTTAATTTCATTAGATTTGCTTTGAAAGACAGTATGGTCTAAAAGCCTCCCCGTGCTACGAATCAGAAGTGTTATTTTTACTGGTCCTTTGGGACCAGCGAGCCCAATATAGGTGGCTTTGAAGTAGAATACCGCTTAAGCCGGTGCTAGGGGGCGTGAGAGGTGTTGCTTCTTTCATTACTTCTCATGAACAGACTCAATAAAACCGAGTCTGCTGATTTATTCTCTTAATTGTGTTTGTTGCTCCCAAAGGATCACCTTGATCAGTATTTATTAACATTCACACTAGCGTTCGTTTAGTGCAGTGTGGCGGCAGTAAAAAGTCTCCCTATGCTACGAATCAGTAGTGTTATTTTTACTGGTCCTTTGGGACCAGCGAACCCAATGTAGGTGGCTTTGAAGTAGAATACCGCTTATGCCGTTGCTAGGGGGCGTGATAGGTATTGCTTCTTTCATTACTTCTCGTGAATAGACTCAATAAAACCGAGTCTGCTGCTTTATTCTCTTTATTATGTTTGTTGCTCCCAAAGGATCACCTTTATAAGTATTTATTAACATTCACACTAGCGTTCGTTTAGTGCAGTGTGGCGGCTGTAAAAAGTCTCCCCGTGCTACGAATCAGTAGTGTTATCTTTACTGGTCCTTTGGGACCAGCGAGCCCAATTTAGGTGGCTTTGAAGTAGAATACCGCTTAAGCCGGTGCTGGGGGCGTGAGAGGTGTGCTTTTTTCATTACTTCTCATGAACAGACTCAATAAAACCGAGTCTGCTGATTTATTCTCTTAATTGTGTTTGTTGCTCCCAAAGGATCACCTTTATCAGTATTTATTGTTATTATTACAAAGATCAAAAATAATTGTTGGTGTTTCTAAAGTCCACGGTGGAATTTGTGGTAATTTGTACTTGGCAATCAAATTTAGGTCGATTTCAGTGTCTCTTAATTTTGGTTTAATACGGAGACCAAATGGTCGAATGGCCTTCGATTTTCGATCAAAAAGAGGTTCATAACTAGGATTAAAAACATTATCGAATGTTGGGTCTGAAGGGTCAGATTTTAATTTAATGCACTAGTGAAGGGCTAATTTGTCCCGTCTATGAGACAGTGCTGGTTCATTAGCTTCAACATATAGACTTTCGACTGGTGATGTACGAAAGGCACCTAAGGCGAGTCGTAATCCTTGACTATGTATAGGATCGAGCATCTGCAAGTATGACTTGCGAGTCGATCCATATACTATTGAGCCGTAGTTCAGCTTGGATCTGATAAGAGATCTATAAAGTTGTAAAAGTACTTTACGATCTGCTCCCCAATTAGTGTTTGCAACAACTTTAAGTAAATTAAGAGCTTTAAGGCACTTGGCCTTCAAGTATTTAATGTGTGGTATAAACGTCAAAAATAAGACCAAGGAATTTTGTTTCATCCACTACTGGTATTGGTGACCCATGAGGGTCTTCATGATGCTACGTAGTTGACAAAAGTGCATACAATTAGTTTTAGATTTAGAAAATTTAAAACCATTTTCATCCGACCAGGTCTGAAGTTTATTCAGACATTGTTGCAGTTGTCTCTCAATAGTGTTGATGTTTTTTGCACGATAACATACAACAAAGTCGTCAACATATAGAGAGCAATCCACACCAGGATTGATGCATTTAACTATACTGTTATTTTTTATATTAAAAAGGGTGACAGAGAGTATGCTACCCTGTGGCACACTCAACTCCTGTTCATGAATGTCAGAGAGGGTTGAACCCATTCGGACACACGAAACTGTCTATCCTCTAAAAATTGGTAATCGACCTCTAAGACCAAGGTCATAAAGATCATTCATGACACCGTACTTCCATGCAGTATCATAAGCTTTCTCAAAGTCAAAAAATACAGCGACTAGATGTTCTTTCTTTACGAAAGCTTCCCTAATAAATGATTCAAATCGAATGTGAATGTCTGTTGTGCCTCGTGGGCGCCGGAATCCACTTTGATACTTTGTTATCAGCTTGTTGGATTGCAGGTACCAAAAAAGTCTCTCATTAATCATTCGTTCCATGGTTTTACATATACAACTCGTTAAAGCAATAGGGCGATAATTTATTGGGTCCGTATGATCCTTTCCAGGTTTGGGGACAGGAATAACGATTGCTTCCCGCCAAGAATCGGGGAAGTTTCCGGTCACCCAAACCTTATTAAATATATCAAGAAGTGTAGAGAGACAGGTTTCAGGTAAATGTTTTAATAATTGATAATGGATATCATCAGGACCAGCTGATGTATCATGAGCCGTTTTAAGGGCTTCTCGAAGTCCTTCTTTGAGAGTGAACAATTTACTGTATTTCTCCAATTTTTTTCAGCTTCTTCTGTTCTTTTAGCTTCTTATGTTTTAGAAAATTTGGTTGTCAATTTTCAGAAGAAGAGTTTTTAGAAAAGTTTCTGCCAAAGTGTTTGTAATATCTTTGACAGATGTAATATCATCATTATCAGTTTTAAGATGATTTACACAACTAGAATTACCTTTACCGTTTATTTTCCGGACCATGTCCCACGTCTTCTTAAGAGATGACCGAGAGTTCAGCCTAGAGACATAATATCTCCAGGATTTCCTCTTGTTATCCTTAATAGGACGACGGACTTTCGCACGAAAAACTGTAAAAGTATCTAAATTAGTTTGAGTTGGCCGCAAATTAAAAGCATTCAATGCATCTTTACGATCGCTGACTGCCTTTTTGCAGTCGTCATCGTACCATGGTTTATGTGGGCGTTTTTGATTTGCCGAGGTTTTTGGAATAGTTTGATCATCTATATCATGAAGGGTTTTGGGAAAAAGAGCAGTTGCGTCTTCGACATCCTCGAAATCGGAAGGCTTTAATTGTTCCTCACAAAGAGATTGAAACGTATACCAATCAGCTTTGCGAAGTTTCCATCGTTGTGTTTTTTTCGAGAAGTGGAGGGCCGATATTTTCAAGAAATAAGGGGAAGTGGTCGCTTCCACATAGGTCGTCACCAACACTCCACGAAAAATCCATCAAGAGCGTTGAATCGCATATTGTTAAATCAATGGAAGAATGATAAACTTCGGCAGTTCCATTGAATGACCTTATTTGATTTTGATGTCACTAAGGCGGAAGTACGGGTTTACGGCCGTTGGATTTGGCAGACCTTGGAGACTTTGGAGATTGGGAGTTCCAGACGTGCTAGATCATCTACCTCATTCTCCAAGTCTCCAAATCTGTTGTGCCGTTCAATTGGATCATCAGATCCTTTTGACTGCTTTCCTAACCCGGGAGTTTTCTTTTTTCTTGCTGTCACGTCCGTGGCAGCAGTTCTGCTTGGTGACGAACTCTTGGGAGTGTTCGTCGGATTTGACGAACCTTTGGAAGAGTTCGTCGGATTTGGTGGACTCTTGGTTGCACCAGAGTCCGTCGATTTCGAAATAGATGAAGTAGATGCAGTAGATGCAGGAGTTGTTGAGGATATAGTTGAATGAGTTTTAGGCTTGAAAGCCACAAGAGGTTTGGGAGCAACAGGTGGCTAATTTAAGAGGACCACAGTTTGAGAAGCTGAAGATGTTTTAGAGGATTTCTGAACAGAGAGTGGAATAGTAGCAAACTTGTCGGAGTCTCCAGGTTGACACGGTCTGCACCGCGATAGACCTGGTACCTGGTTTCTCAACCCTACTCGCATCAGCGTACGATTTGCCAGATGGAGTGGGCGGAGTAAGACTTTCGGCAAGTTTTCTAGCTCCTGGGAAAGAGATATTTTTTCTTATTTTGATTTTCTGAATGTCTCTCTCGTGTTTCCATTTCGGAGAGTCTTTCGAGAAAGCCCCGTGGGACCCATTGCAATTAACGCAAGAGGCCGGATGTTTGCAGTTAGAGAAATCACTGTGACCCTGTTGGCCATAGCGCGCGCAAACGGCAGATCTCTTGCATCTTTCTCTATGATGCCCAAAATGTTGGCAAATGAAACATCTGAGAGGGTTTGGGATAAAAGGGTCTACTGGTAGAATAATATATCCAGTTTTAAGCGTGTTAGGAAAAGTTGGTGTGCTGAAAGTAAGCACGAATGTATTAGTAGGAGTGAGAATGCCACTCCGCCTTGTATTCAAACGAACTACTTCAGTCACACCTTGTGATTTGAGGTTATGTGTCATTTCCTCAACGGTGCAGATCAATATCCGAAAGGTAAACATTATTACTAGCACCCTCTCATGAATGTGATATTTATTTTATTATACCGAAAACCCCTCGGGCAAAAATAAGATTCATTTTCAGTACAGATTTCACTTTGCCCGATAGACTGCTCCACTACTTTTTTGAGTGAAACGGGACATGCGCAGTGAAGCAGTGTATATCGTTGGATTAACATAACTAAGAAAATGCGTGGTAGTTCATTGAAATCGGTCAAGTACTTTTGAAGTTATGATGAGTTAAAAAGAGCAATTTTTCACCATACTGACCCGATGACGTCACCGAAACACCGCGCATCAATGCTGCGCATGTGATAACTTTTTTACTATCACCCTGCGATTTACTATCACCATGTACTATCATCCTCGTGTGAGATAGTAAGAAATTACACATTGTTGTCTATGGGGATTTAGCATGGGCGTTTTATGTGAGGTATAATAAATACATTATATCCGTGATTTAGATACTGACGTACAATAGCATTTATATAATTTCCTATTTGTTCACGGCTTTTTTACTGTGGAATTTTAATACATGCAACGTAAACTCCTTTTATTTTTGAAATGGCTCGATAAAAAACTGCACAATTCTTATATGTTCTAGGGCATTTAATTTCCTATTGGAATGTAAAATAAACGTTGCTGGTCTTCCAATTATTTTATTCAGTATTCTTCTTTTAATAAACTCAATACTCTTACGAAAACCACGTCTCTGTCGACGTCGCGTCGTAAATATGCTGTATAGGTTGCAGAAAACTAAATACTTTCCCATAAACCTCCTGTGGCACCTGTCAGCTAATATCTCATGAATTATACTCCAGATTTTCTTTAAATAACCTTATTTCATAGATATTTCCATCACAAAGCCTTTGAAAGTGTGAAAAAGACAATTTTTCCAACTCAACCTCTCTGCACATGTTTGTGTTTACAAACACTATTGAATCCGCACTGAATATTCACATGCAATTTCAATGGATGTTAAATTTTCAAAAACATGAACAAATATTTTTTTATTTAATTTAATGATCCTAGCTGATGGGGATTATTTTACCTATAGTTTATCCTTCCTGAAAATGCATATTGAATATTTCAAAGTTATATATGCTGACCTCTGTGAACTTTCACTTCTGTACTAAATCGCACACAACAAAAGGCGGGGCTTAAGCCAGGCTATATTTAGCTGTACGCAGCCTATAACGACGTCTATGGTTACCCATCGGGTTCATAACGCTTAAGGATGAATGGCCACCCTTTTTGTAGTATTATCAATTAACAAATGTAACTCTTAAACATCATATGAATATTTCTTGATAGTCCCGGAGAGAAACATATATTTAAAACCCTACTAAGTTCTATGTAAAAATAAGTATTATTTGCATGACGTAGCTTCTACTGTTACCACTGCATGACTGCACGGGGAAATGATGTAAATCTGAATTGTATAGCTGCACAACTATAGCCAGATAATTGATAACTACATTTACCTGTGGATTAATTTACCTGTTTAAAGTTTTCTACGTCATCAAATAAAATCGTATTCCCGCTTTTCACAGATATTGCAATGTGTGAATTGTAAATATCTATTGTTGTGTATTGATTTCGATTTAAATAAACATAAACATGTTGATAAAACGAAACATGGCCGGAGAACTTTAAGATATTACGCGTAACCATAGATCTACATACTGGGTACCTGTATATCCATGACGTAACCAAATTATGTTACGCGTAAAGTACCTAACCAATGGAATCATGTTCTTATTATACGCGTAACACAGTCTTAACTTAGGACTATGTTACGCGTAACATAACTAACCAATGAAACGATGTTCTTATGTTACGCGTAACTTAATCAGCCAATGAAATGTTTTTTCTTAAGCTTCGCGTCACATAGGCTAAGTTACGCTTAACATAGTATCTTATGACCTTGGCGGCCAGAACTATATACAGAACGGCATCATTTACGCCACGTTAACTGTGGTTACGCGTAACTTAAGCCTATATTTTTGGGTTGTGTAGGTTGCGTATAATCTCAGTGATGTCAGTGAAGTATATGAAGAATGTACGCAAATGAATTTGGATATGATTGCTTAAAACATTATACAAACTTATACATTATTAAACAAAAAATAGACAACTGAACATTTACCAAAACTGATATTAACATAATTATGGACACAAGCTTTGTAAAAAACATTTAAGAATTAAATATGTTTGATGCTCTATCCATTACCTTTCTCATAAAAATTAAATAATCAGAACAAAAATGTGTGCTTGTAAGATAGAATGATGATGGCAATAACCTTAAACATTCTGAACATATTTGTGGATAGTAACTACATTCGGTATATATCGGATTGCAAGTATGGTGCAATTAAATCTTAACTTAATAGTACAGAGTTGCATGACAGATATCACCTGACACAATAATATTGGCGCCTTATGAAATGTTAAACTTCTGAAATATTCCCACCTGCATGTGACCGTATTACGCTATTTTTTCAACAATAAACACGTAAACACGTAAGCTATTTTTTCCCTGAAACATTGTGTGAGACGGAAGAAAACACAATACAATATGAAATAATTTGAGGATTTGGGAAAGGTGTGTGGGTTAGAAAATGAGACGACTGATCATTTTTGACCGAGTTGTTTTGCATATGTTTGATATTTAAATCTTTGCATGTACTTACATAAACATATTGTTTAAAACAATAGTTCAAATATGAGAAAGACAATTTAACAACACTGCTTAAAATCAAAATAATCTTTACCCTAAGAGTCGTTATTACCGAAATCGCTTTTGAGATTGCAAAACGTGTACGTTTGGGGCAAAATTTTAGTCGCGTGCGAACATATAATGGTACATTTTTAACAAACAAATATTACCAATGACATATAAACTCATGTGGACACCAAGCTGTATTAATGCGACACGACAACTTTTGGATTTGTTTTCTTCAGATGGCGGGAGGTATACTACGGTGTCCTGTTAGGGCCATGTTACCATCGCACCTAGGTCGATGCTCGATGGTAAGATGCGATGGTCGATGGTAAGATGCGATGGTAAGATACGATGGTAAGATGCGATGGTCGATGGTAAGATGCGATGGTAAGATGCGATGGTCGATGGTAAGATGCGATGGACCATCGACCATCGACCATCGCATCGACCATCGCATCTTACCATCTTACCATCGACCATCGCATCTTACCATCGACCATCGCATCTTACCATCGACCATCGCATCTTACTCGCATCTTATCATCGCATCTTACCATCGACCATCGCATCTTACCATCGACCATCGCATCTTACCATCGCATCTTACCATCGACCATCGCATCTTACCATCGCATCTTACCACCGACCATCGCATCTTACCATCGACCATCGCATCTAACCATCGACCATCGCATCTTACCATCACATCTTACCATCGACCATCGCATCTTATTATCGCATCTTACCCACCATCGCATATTACGCTAAGATGCGATGGTATGATGGCCCTAACAGGACACCGTAGTATACAGTATTGGTTCTACCCTGGACAAATCGGGTGATCGGGCTTGGAATTCACCAACCATTCTTCAGACTATTCTTAGACTTGAGCTCAAGTACTAAAATTTCACTCACAAATATTCCCATGACTTTCATAGATAAACAATCGTATGAAGTTGCTATTCATAAGAATTTATCATATTTATACATAGCAGCTTCTTATGAACGTTTATCCTTTAAACTTATAGAAATATGTGTGATTGAAATTTGCATACTTGGGCTTATGTCTAAGAATACCACAAAACAATCGACCGTCATGTATTGCCTAACATGCGCTAAAACTGACGTAAAACACTATTCAAACAGAAAAAACAACAATTAAAAACAAGATATCCGGACGGACAGACAGACGGACGGACGGACACGGACATATAAATGCTCTCTGTCATGTATGAAGTTTCATTGCAGTCCCATTAGTAGTTTTGAGTTATGCTCGAGACAACCATTCTAAGTATAAACTTACAATGGACAATAATTCTAATTTGAATGAAGATAGAGTTATGGTTTTTGTGCTACCTCTCATTGCCCTCTCTCATTGTATGAAGTTTAATTGCAGTCCCGTAAGTAGTTTTTGAGTTATGGTCCGGACAAGATGATGTAAGGACAGACGGACAAGGCGGCAACTATATGCTCATAAAAAGGGGAAATTGAGATGGCTCAGGTTCTTGACATTTAATTACGCATAAGAGTAATAACAATTAATTGTGCATAATAGTAATACCATTTAATTACGCATAAGTATAATAACATTTAATTGCGCATAATAGTAATACCATTTAATTGTGCATAATAGTAATAACATTTAATTGTGCATAAGTGTAATAACATTTAATTACGCATAAGAGTAATACCATTTAATTGTACATAATGGTAATAACATTTAATTGCGCATACTAGTAATAACATTTAATTGCGCATAAGAGTAATACCATTTAATTGCGCATAATAGTAATAACATTTAATTGCGCCTAAGAGTAATACCATTTAATTGTGCATAATAGTAATAACATTTAATTGCGCATAATAGTAATAACATTTAATTGCGCATAATAGTAATAACATTTAATTGCGCATAAGAGTAATACCATTTAATTGTGCATAATAGTAATAACATTTAATTGCGCATAATAGTAATACCATTTAATTGTGCATAATAGTAATAACATTTAATTGTGCATAAGTGTAATAACATTTAATTGCGCATAAGAGTAATAACATTTAATAGTAATACCATTTAATTACGCATAATAGTAATACCATTTAATTACGCATAAGAGTAATACCATTTAATTACGCATAAGAGTAATAACATTTAATTGTGCATAATAGTAATACCATTTAATTACGCATAAGAGTAATACCATTTAATTGCGCATAAAAGTAATAACATTTCATTGAGCATAATAGTAATACCATTTAATTGCGCATAATAGTAATAACATTTAATTGTGCATAATAGTAATACCATATAATTACGCATAAGAGTAATACCATTTAATTGCGCATAATAGTAATAACATTTAATTGCGCATAATAGTAATAACATTTAATTGCGCATAATAGTAATAACATTTAATTGTGCATAATAGTAATACCATTTAATTGTGCATAATAGTAATAACATTTAATTGCGCATAAGAGTAATAACATTTAATTGCGCATCATAGTAATAACATTTAATTGCGCATAATTGTAATACCATTTAATTGCGCATAATAGTAATAACATTTAATTGCGCATAATTGTAATACCATTTAATTGCGAAAAATAGTAATACCATTTAATTGCGCATAGTAGTAATAACATTTAATTGCGCATAAGAGTTATATCATTTAATTACGCATAAGAGTAATATCATTTAATTGTGCATAATAGTAATAACATTTAATTACGCATAATAGTAATAACAATTAATTGCAATAAACATTTAATTACTCATAAAAGTAATATCATTTAATTGTGCATAATAGTAATAACATTTAATTACGCATAAGAGTAATATCATTTAATTACGCATAAGAGTAATATCATTTAATTGTGCATAATAGTAATAACATTTAATTACGCATAATAGTAATAACAATTAATTGCAATAAACATTTAATTACGCATAAAAGTAATATCATTTAATTGTGCATAATAGTAATAACATTTAATTACGCATAAAAGTAATAACAATTAGTTGCAATAAACATTTAATTACGCATAAAAGTATTAACATTTAATTACACATAATAGTATTAACATTTAATGACGCATAAGAGCATCATCCTTTGGTGACGTACACGAGTGGTGCGTGGTGACGCATAAGAGCATTAACATATAATAATGCAACTGTAAGATAATCATTTAGTGACAGTAACTTATCAACAGTAGCAGTTCTAGCTAACATCTGTGGTTTATTTACGGTTTAATATATCAGTTTTTAGTCTATTTACACCATCTTCAATCCTCGACATTATATCGGACAATGTAGTATCTCTGTGTCTTTCAAGATCAACACATTTGGTGGTGTTTCTTTTTCCCCAGTCCTTTCTGCATGACCGGAAGTGGTGTATGACGCCGTCTTCCACCGCACGTGCTTGGTATCTGCAATTTCAGTATGGAACATCAACTGGACTTCATGGCATAAAACAAAGCAAGCTTATAGAAAAAGGTAATCGAATATTTTAAGAACACGACTTTCCAAAATTTATTTACACGTAGATTGCTAGTAAAATACTAGACATGCGAGTGTTGGCTATGTTTGTGATGTGTATGTAACCTTCGAGAAAAAACTGATTCAGTTTGTGTATCGAAGATTTACCTTCTCTTTTGAAGAGACAGACAGTGCGTTTCATCTCTGTTCAATGAGGGAAAATATATATACCATCTATTAGAATATAAATAGCAATGCACGTGTATTGCAAAGTGTATGTGAGCCAATACTGACGCTTCTGCACTTTATTTTACATACTGATATGTTATTAAGCGTCGAAAATACAATTTGAGGCTATTTCTAAGAATAAAACTTCTTTTTCTGCACACAGCGTAATTTGTTTACCTTTTGTAGGGGCTGTGCGACTGTGGTCTAAAATTATGAGTGGAGATACCGCCTTGAGTTATCCTGTCAGGCATTACCACGTGCTTCATGCGGTCTGCCATCGCTCTCGTGCTGTTCAGGTAACGCCCAATTTTAAACTGTGACGAGTTGTTAGTTATCCCCCATGTCGTAATATGAAGTTGAACACGAAATGTGAAGCCTGCCGCATTTGGCTGTCTTTTGAATAAAGATTTCTGTAAACATAAATACACAACACAAACGTCATACGCGTATTCCTAACGTTAAATAAGTATAGAGTTGTGACCGGTGCCAAAGTACTAAACTTATAGCTTTACATTTCATTTGATAATTATCATATAATCTATCCCGGTACAATACTTGTCTCGCCATTGTCCATATATGGTCTCCGCTCAACAACTGTAGTTCGGGCTTGCTTATTTTGTTCAGCGTCTCCGTGGCCTAATGGTTAACGACGTTGCGTTGTAAACCTTCGCCTATCACCGCTGCGGGTTCGAATCCCACTGGGAGCTCGACTTGTAAGTGAGGAAGTGTCGATTCTTATGGGTGGCGGGAGGTGTACAGTACTGGTTCTACCCAGGAAAGGTGAGTGGTCTGCCTCCACCATAAAAAATCGACCGTCATAAATAACCTTACATGTGTTGAAAATGACGTAAAACACAATACAAACAAACAAGAGAGTATGTATGTATGTATGTATGTTTGTATGCATGCATGCACGTGGGTGCGTGCCTGCGTGCGTGCATGCATGAATGTGTGCGCGTGCGTGCGTGTGTAAATTATCGGCTTAAAATATGAGCATAATTCAAATGTTTATTAATTTAGATTTTGGTCGATGTAATTTCCATTTAGGGTAAACTTTTTTCTTTTTTTTTTTCAAACAACAACATGGACATAATATTTCCTTCAAAACAATTGTGGCTACTAATGGAGCAAGATTGCCGTTGTCCCTTTAATTATTCTCACATTGCGATGTTGAATGGGACATTCATTCATTTATCATTTATAATAGTTATTACGTGATATATGGGTCAATGTCTCGCTGTGTCGATAATTACTGTTCCATAACATGTATGACTCTTGTAATACACAGCTAAGTCCGTGATATATGGTCAATCTCCCGTTGCGTCGATAATTACTGTTACGCAATTAACTGTGGTGTCCCATTAGGCATTTAATCACTATTACAAATTTGCACATTAGATTTCATATAGCACACAATTATAGTTGGCCATATTTAAGGGTATGTCATAAAGAGAACAGGAATTGATACAATATTATTATGCAGTATGTTTATGGGACGATGCAACTTTTAATTGATAATGTATACACACACTCAGTATAAAACTTGTTAGTGTTAAGACCGTGGAGTAGTTCTACCTTGCACTATTTAGGAATATATTTATATATAATGTCAGTACGTCTAACGATATTAGATAGCATGTATCCTGCATATTACATGTAACCCTATTTTAGCTGATTTTGATCGCATACATGAGATCATGTGTTCAGTCACCGACAGGGTCATAGCAAACACTTTATAATTAGTTGTTCTGCTTGAAGCTCAAAGTTCAACCACAGTGCCGTGTCACTGATGGATTCTTCTCTTGGAACTTTAATATTTCGAACCGCACGCAGGTACGGGAAGGTCGGCCGGTCGGCATGCAACAGACAGACAGACTGACAGTAGATGCCATCGTTATAACTTTATATGACTGAGCAATTGAACAAAGCGACGTTACCCACACACCCTCCACCACCACCCCCCCCCCACCCCACACACACACTCCCCCCACGAACCCCACCCCACTATCCACTCAACACTCCCACCTAACCCATCGCGCGCGCACACACACACACACACACACGCACGCACATACATGCATGAATGCATATGTAGCAACGAAAGCATGAGTGTTACCCCACATCTTTCCCTCATATACACTCATATATTTGTAGCGACGATACTTTTAAATGAATAAATAAAACGTCAGTAATATACTATATACTAGAAGATTGGGGTAATTTATTTGGTGCTATCATGCATTTATACTAACTAGAATGATATTATGTTGTGTTTATTATGCCTATTAAGCATTGCTGCGGGTGACTGATATTGGGTCTTTATTGCATGTAATTGCATTCTGTTATGTTTATGTTGCATTCTAAACGTAGATATGGGATCGTTTGTTGATTTGTTTAGCGCTGTTACTTTTTAACGAATAAATCAAACGTTTCAAGTATATTAATCATTTACGTCTGTGGATTTGTGTAATATATTTGGGTATATATTGCATTTACATTATCTAGAATTGTATGGTATGTTTATTGTGTCTACCGGCCTAGGGATGTGTATAGTTTAGTTGTTGTGTGTAGAAAGTCATTGCTTTTGGTAGATTTGGGCAAGGATTTGGGTAAGGATTTGGGTTTCAAAAGTTACAATATACACATATTCTTTCATACCACATTATATGTGTAACTTCTGAAGTATATGCGGGCATGAATTTGGGTAGATTTGGGTAAGGATTTGGGTTTCAAAAGTTACAATATACACATAATCTTTCTTGCCACATTATATGTGTAAAGTTCATCTTCTGAAGCTAAAATTGCTAGATCTTCTTACTTCACTGATCTGGGCAAGGATTTGGGTAGATTTGGGTAAATATTTCTTGTTTCAGACTTTATACGCTATACACATATACTTTCGTGCCATGTTATATGTGATAATGGTAGATTTGGGCGAGGATTTGGGTAGGTTTGGGTAAATATTTGTTGTTGCATAAGTTACACTATACACATATACTTTCGTGCCACGTTATATTTGTATAGTGGTAGATTTGGGCAAGGATTTGGGCAAGGATTTGGGTAGATTTGGGCAATGATTTGAGTAGATTTGGGTAGATTTGGGTAAGGATTTGGGTAGATTTGGTTGGATTTGGCTAGATTTGGGTATTTCATGCCACCGGCTGGCACATGCCACCGGTGGCGACCGAGATCCCAGTCGATTCCATGTGAAAGGCATTGGTAGTCAATTATCAACGTTTTGAAATTGCTCTATCTATATTTTATTTACACGAACGCACTGATTGTTCATAAGTTTGGCAAACTGCGACGGAGGTCATGCATCTCGGATATAGGCCATTTTGTTTATGTATAGCAACCGCGCACTGTGTTTTGTCCCGTTTACGCCCGACATGTTCATATGTTGAACATCAACATGTTCAAATTTGGAACATTTTATTCGAACGTAGCCAGAATTGACCGAGATTGCACACATGGCAATAAGATAAACTTTACTTATTAAGACACAGAACCGGGC
Organism: Cyrtodaria siliqua; assembly: GCA_037043455.1. Taxonomy (NCBI): domain Eukaryota; kingdom Metazoa; phylum Mollusca; class Bivalvia; order Adapedonta; family Hiatellidae; genus Cyrtodaria; species Cyrtodaria siliqua. The sequence continues at coordinate 106,611 of JAWPHD010005200.1, forward strand.
AGATGAAATGCCAGGATGCGATTAAATTAACAGCGAAAAAGATCAAATGGAACGTACAAACAATTCCTTCCAAGATTTCCCTCCAGCAGGTACAAGATATTCGTCTAGGTCGAACAAAGCAAGGTATGTGTAGCCTTTGAGTCTCTCCAGACAATCGAACACAGGTATCTGCTCGTCGTTCCACGCCTGCATGTTCTTCACCCCAACCTCCACTTGTCTGCGGCCTTTTACTGTTGGTTGACAAGTAATAGTGTTGCAATTCGCACTTAATGTTAGCAAACATCAGAGAATGGAACTTATTAAACGGTTAGCAACTTATTTCGTTTAGTGGAAGTTATATGTGGGTGTGTTCCGTACAATATGTACGAGAGGTAAAATGCATATAGGTACAAGTAGAAATATAGTCAAAGGACTTTATGTTCGTAATCCTTCGAACTTAGTCAAACACTCATAGACATAGTACAATAACAGGAGACAAACCCGTTTAATATCACCATAGTTTGACATTTGATTATATGTTCAACTTTATGATGTTTCACTAAAGCTTGCATTTGATGCAACCTTGAATGCTTGGTTACTTAATAATAAATGTATTTCGTGATATTCGTCCCATTCATAATTCTACTTTATTTATCAAAAAATATTACAAATGACAAAAACAACTAAGCACAAATGAACTAGATATGCTATATCTTATACTGATGCTGTTGACTTGTTACTCTACTATTATTTCGTTATTGTAGAACAAAATACAAAAATCATTCATCCCAGTTCAAGAATCCTTACCAGGTTTAGGTAGACTAAAAGGAATCACCTCCGCCATACCGATGGACTGGTAGTAGTCAAGCACCTTTGTGGCTTCGGGGTTGAGCTTGTATGTATATGTAAGGACTTTGTCTACACCCATTAGTCGTTGGATCTCAAACCACGTGAGAACATCGTCGGCAGCGAGATTGCCAAATGCCAACTAGTATAACAATTAATATCGTGCAATTTAACAGTTTTGCAATAAAGATAATGATATGCTCAATATTTCCCTAGTTTTGTAACCTAAAATGTGTCTGTTTATATGCTACTTTATGTTCATTTAGGAGTCCATATATAAATAAACGCATTCCGGTAAAACAAATTAATTAAAATATTTTTTTTCCGATGTTACCTTAAATGGGGTACATCAGGCTTTCTTGAGGTCCGGCTTAAACTTGAGAAATAATGATGTTTTATTATTCTAAAGGGCCAAAACATAATGATTGAGCATAAAATGACTCATTATTTTGAATGAAATTCGTTTTGCATAGTAATATGGTCTATCCTACGTTACGCACCAGTGTTAATTTATAAGCATTTTAGATTCAAAATGTATGGTCAATTCAAATTTTATACCTATGCTTTTGATCATATTTGATTAATATTACCTTTTTATCATGAATTGGAACATTCTTTAATTTTAGGTTTTTCTAAAAAAAAAAGCCGGAGGAACCCCCTTTAAAGGTACTTTACCATCGTAAATGGAGTGTCTACTGCATAATTTGCAGCAACTATGTAGTTATGCAGGTAAGAAAGTTCTTGGCCTATTCTTCGTGTTTTATCTCGTTTCAAATGAAGGATGAACGTGGCACGATATTCATGTTGGTGCCAAATAATCTTTCTTGCGTTGGTGCGCCGTAAAACCCAATTCAGCTGAAAAACACTGTTTACAAAGTAAACGCTCTATTATAGGTTCGACAATAAAACCCTACTATATAAACGTACGTTGTAAATACAAGATATATTAAATCATGTCTGCAAAAAATGTATAACCCACCTTTGAACAAACTGCAATCTCTTGGTCATGTCTATATGCAAACTTCGGTGCCAAGTACCAGTTATATTTATTATGACAGGTCGTCGAACTCGAGCTTCCAAAGATGGTCACTGCAACCGGTTTATCGGATATGTTCCGCACATTCGGGCACACATATTGTTTTACTGGCATCTTGGTCATGTCTTTATAAGCCCAGTGTATCTTCTGTAACATTTTTACAGACTCCAGAGCCCCGGATGCATAACGTATGCAACAACCAAACGTATAATTAACTAAGGTGGCGTTTTCCCAGCCCTGAAGCACAATTCTGTCCCAGGATGCATTGCTAGAGGAATTTCCAACCACAGCAGAAAAGAGGAAAACGTTGTAATCGAATCCCTGCACGCGCTTTAGGACGGACGTAGCCAAGTGTGCAGACATTCTCCGTGTCGTTGAGTTTTGGTGGAATTTCATGGCGGTATTTCCCTTGGAAACTGATATAGTAACTGGTCTGCTTCCGTTTAACACCTTTATTAAAAGAACACACGCATGCAAGCAAGAAGACAGAGACGTTAATATATTGTCTTGAGTTATAATTATTATGTATAATATTTCGAAACGAAAACACTGTTTTCAACCAAAAATGTCGTTCATTACAAAAGTCCAGATCGGCGTGATATCCGTATCTTTGATGAGTTTTTTGCATGGACGTGATAATAAAGGTGTTTTCAAATGCAATACAGTGGTTGTTTAGGCAGGCATTGCGTTATGTCTTCATAAACCTCGCCGAAAATTGCGAGCAGAGTCGTTGTGCACACTCTACTGGTATTTTGAATGGACAGACTCATAGTTGGCACAGAATAAAAACACATAGAGCTATGATAATCACGGCTATAGTACTATAGGATCCTTTAAATGACGTAGAAAATGGTATAATGTGGTGGAGACTATACCGAGTATGAGGTTTGTGAAGTGATAGTAGGATCCGAATATCCTTTCAAATGGAGAAAAGGAATATCGTTGTATTTTTTGAACAATCCATTCCCGTTATGTGTTGTATCCCTTTCAATAACGGATTAAGCTCTATGAACATATGAATCACTGAAAGGTATGGTATTAACACGTTAATTTAATATTGTAACGTAAAGGCATGTTAGTCACAAAACAGTTAGCATGTGTATACACACGTGAGCTAATTTACCGGAACAATTAAAAATGTTACAAAAGGTGAACTTTTAATAAAAACTCCATCAAAATAAAGCTTAAATTCCCTTACTGACTAAGCTGCCGGTATGAAACTTACCGGAAATTTGTAGATTCTGTAGTGTCTATTCACGAGACTTTCATTTACGATAACCACCAAAAGGATTGATGCTACAAAAAGCAAGGCACAAACATACTTGATGCGTCCACGTGGCCAGTCTAGTATCTTCATCTTGGACATGGTACCTTGAGTCCCTGTAAGTGTTAATAGAATGTCATACATTCATGTTATTTTAAATCATAAAAGCAGTTTATGCGGGTTCCATGGACTACGATAGTAGTATAGATACTGGGGGTATAGGGCCAGTTCCTTCCTCGCGACAAACAATCTGCCGTTATCAGTTGTCTCCAGTTGCCCTTAACACAAGATGCAAACGCCAAATGGCGATGGCATAATTGCTGCCAGCCCCCTCACAACTTTACAAACTGCTTCATTGCCCTCCGCTTTGGAAGAACTTTACCAAAAAAAACCAGTATCTATTAATCTTCATCATCGCTATGCATATAATGTTTACCACGGAGTATTTTACTTTATGCTAATATATCTTGTCCATTATCTAGTATGTATCTTTTATCATCATAAGCTGATAAACTTTTTTTATTTATTACAAAGCTGCTTATGTTATGCCTTTTTGATCTACTAACTTTCATCTCATGGTGAGCTTCTGTTGCCGTAAACAAAAGCTCTTTGTAATCACCATACGATATTTATTTTTTAACAACACACTTTTTAACACCCTTACATTTTTTTGTACTAACCTCATTATCTAACATATACGAATAGTGTTACTTCGTAGTCAAACAAATTCAACAATAGGTATACCACAAGTTTTATCTTTCATCTTACCAATAACCTTTTTATTATCATTAAAATTAAACTTACTTTTTGTTATCAGAAAGTTCTTTATCCCTGTAAAAGTCTGCATACAAATCATTTCTTTTTTATTTCATAACACAAGGAATCGGTATCAGTAAATAACACCTTAGCTTTTTCATCATATTTAATTTTGATATAGTTGTAATGGAAATTATGCATTAAATATTTTGACAAGTCTAAAATACACGTACCAACATAACAAGGACGATTTAAAACTAATCGTTCTTTTATTCTGTTTATGGCAAATACATTTTCATTAAACATTTTACAAGAAATGAATGAAGGTCTTGCTGCATATTTTAAGAGAACCTCCTCGTCGTGAGTTAATTTAACATTAATTCTTTATCTCTAATTTTCCATAGTTTTACCAAAAACTGAATTGTTCATCTCATTAATCTTCATCATCGCTATGCATATCTTTTTCAAAAGCATTTTTACCAGCTGTTCTCTTGGCAGTATTAACGTCTATGTATGTCTTTAACCACTTTGATTCATCAAACTGTAGTATTCGGTGTATTTTTTTCACCTTTAATCCAAAAATGAGATATAGGGTCCTATAGGAACCACAGCGTCCAAACTTTTTATACAATTCTAAGTTTCTATAATGCACAACATACTTTTCTTTTATTTTTTAGTGTTGGAACAAGTTTATTAACATTGCAATGTCCTAAATTAAACCTTTGTTTTAATTTTTTTACAATAGTCTGACAACCACTCATCTTTTATATTTAAACTTTCTGGGGCAAGAGGATAATTATTATGCGAGTCATGCAGTTTCTCATGATACTTGATATCGCACTCAACAATGTAATTTGATTTTCCTTTTCCAAACTTATCAACCCACTTGAAGTTGCCAGTAGGTAACGGTTGACACATGGCCCACCCATACAAGTTATTAGCGTCAAGATATATTATGTACTTGCTTTCTTTTTTCTTGTTATAGATGTTCATATATGTATTGTTAGCCTGTGAATATCTGTTTGCAATATAACTCGTGCCGCCTATTAATCCCTTTTCCACAAACAAATATTGATCAATATCAGTTATTAAATCAAGTTGGATACCAGTCATATTAAGGCATGCATCCCAAGCTAAACCAGGACTACTGAAATGATGGCAAGGATCTAATTTGTAATACTCAGTACACATTTTTCTTAAGTTTTCAAAAACATCTGTCAGCAACAGTACATCAGTCTTGAGATACAGATCATGATATTCTCCCATATTTTTAATCTTGAATGTTTTCCATATTTTTGTAGCGTGTTCATAATCTGCATCTGAAATGTGCTCATCATTTAATTGAGAATAAAAGCTATCTTTGCCAGGTAACTTAACTTCTTTAAAACGTTAAAAACTGTTCATGTAATCATAAGGATAAACACCTTTTCTTTTTATTAATTCTAGCTTGTCGCCAGAGTATTCCTGAGAGGCGTATTGAAACGAAGGGATGTTTTTTACTAAATTATCAAGCGATTGAGACATAAACTGAAAACTGTCAATAAACACTAAACTTTTTCCTAACATAAAAGCCATGTACTTTTCCATGTTTCAATGGTCCCTGACTTTTCTGATGGAGTTTTTGTATGCCACTGAATAGCCCGCGTCACCTTTTTTGAGAGTTGTTACAAAACCATTACCGCAAATATGACATGATTTAGATTTTTGGAATCTAGCTTCTTCTTCCGTCGTCATCACCAAATCTTTCTTAAAATGTGTATTCATAGTTTTTGTTACACCACTTTTCTTCCTCTATAATTTTTTCCAAAAACTTGTAAACAGCATTTGGTCCTCTATACGTTACAACTGGTTTTGAATATTGAACATCATAACAACAAACAACCTTATATCCATAACTGCAATCAGTATGCTTTTGATACGCTTCTGTATATGATTTTTTAGGATTGTTTAATGCTGAAGAAATACTTTCGGTTACTGCTTCAAAATCAGCATATATAACAAACGGAACCATTAGTTGCCTGTCATAGTTTTTAAACTTAACTTTTTCATTCTTATTTGGCATTTCTACTGCTTGCTTACCATTATGCGAAAGACAAATAGGTTTGTGTTTTTTCAGAACTCTTTATATTAAAGCACTGCAAGCATGTTTTACAAAACTATTTTTTTCCTTGTATGCTGTTTGATTATATATCAAACTGTTAAAGTTTTTTATCCACACATAATGATTTTTTTCTTCTTCAGTGATTAAAAGCATATCACAAGTTTCTTTTGCTTTATTTTTTGATATGTGCAAAGGGTATACTTGATTATTTTCATATCCAAAAATGTTAAAACAAATGTTGTTTTGTTTTCTATTTTTGGGATTTGTTGAATTGTAAAGGAAATGTTATTCCCTTGAAATCAAGATCATCAATATGATGTTTGTACTTTGTTATTCTTTGTGGTTTATTATTGGCAGGGAATTTACAAGCCAAATGGCACCATCTAAAGCATTCGTTATATTTTTCATTTTTTATATGTATCAATCCTTTTTTGTTGAGTTGCAGCTCTTTTGATAATGCTAAATACGAGCTACCTCGCAAAGGCTTATACTTTACTCGATTTATGTAGTATGCATCAACTGTTGTAATTTGCAAACCACTTCCTTCAGAAAGCCATTCTTTAATTTTCTCCATTATTTCAAAAAATGCTTTAGTTAACGCATCATCAATTTGAGTTTTGTTTGTAATTAATGATGCCTTGGAAGCAAAATAAGCTGTTTTATAAGTGGTTATTTTACCTTTTTCTTTATCGTGTGCTACTTATTTTAAAAACTTTTAAAACAACATTCATTTTAAGACCGTTTGTTTGCTCTAATTCCTTTTCACGGACATTTATAACAAGTGGTTTTGTAAACCAAAGTTGCTGTAATGGTTTATCTTTCCACAAAACATCAACTCGAAAAACTTTGCTATATTGTTTTGGTGATTGTTCAATTTCCAAAACTTTGCTATTTTTTTTTGGTGTTGATTTTATAATTTTTACAGCTTCTCTAGGCATTTTTTCAATTTCCAAAACTTTGCTATGTTTTTTTCTAACCATTATATAATATTACATGAGATTATTTGTTTAAGCCTATATTTAATTTATTTAATTATTTTTTAACAGGAATGGTACTAAAATCTTTGATTTCCATGATTTCATTATCATCTACTATCTTTGATATATATATACGAATCACCCACCCATTAGATTCTTTCCCCAAAATTGGTTCTTCCAAAAGTCCAGCCTCCAATCTTTTTTAAAAGCCGCAATATTTTCTTCCAAGTGTTTCATACAACTTTCCCTGTAATTAGCAATTTTCTCTTTTGTTTTTCTGCATAACTTCCCATATACTATAGATTACATTATTTTTATTTATCCATACATAATAATATTAATTTCTTTGTCTAACAAAATGCTGTAGTAAGGAATAAAAGAAGCCTCAGTTACAAAACCACGAGTTGCTGATGAAATTTGTTTGTTTTTACAGAAAGCATGTAACTTGTTTATATCCGGGTTTTTTTGTTTTCCATGATAATTTTAGTTGTTGTGCCACGGTTATAATTCTTTCAGTCAGATCTTGAAAGTTTGTAAAAATGATTAACTCTTTGTCAAGTTTACTCGTATCTTCAAAATCAACCGTTTGGGCATATGTCATTTGATCTTCCTTAACGTTTTTGATTTCCTTTTCTACTTGTTCCATTATAATATTACATAAGATAATATTTTTTAAGTCTGTGTTTAAATATAATTCTATGGTACAGTATAATGAATTGACAATATTGTAAAAGAGTTTTAGATATTATTGATCCTCCTGGGGTGTGCACAGATTGCATCTAATTTTACATGACTAATAAAAAGAAGCTTTGTGAATATTGTACTTAAACTAAAATGTGTTACAAATGTACTTATGCATGTGGAAATTGTGGTAATACTTGTGTTATTTATGATAATGAGTGGATTTGTCTCAAAGGCGGCACCCACAATGGTTATAATCGTGTCGCCATCTGCAACTGTGGTCAAACAAAAACTGTTTATAATAGAAAGTATCACTTGGGTAGACACTTGGATGGGTATGATTTGCCTCCTAAAAAAAGACAGGAGTGTGAAGATTTATTTTACAAAATTGCAGGTATTTTAGACAAAATAGACGGTAGAAAAAGATCAATCAAGTTTGACTACATCTTTCAAAAAATATTTAGCATGCTAAATATAAAAAAAGAAATAAAACCGGTTATAACAGAATCTACCAGGGATGAGTACAATAAAATGTGGGAGAAGGTCGAAGGCTCTTTTATTTTTGAAAATAATCTTTTTTCGTCGGTCAGCTTAATTTTTTTTTAAATGCATTTCCATGGGTATTACAAAGCCGCTATCTTTAATATATTGTCGTCATTAAGTATAAAAAAGCACACAACTTCTATTATGATAAAATGTATTTAACATCTCTTCTAGCTAGTTAAATTAGTTAACTTTCACCGATTCCAATATGTTATTATACGTCAATAAATTATGGCGAAATAATTATATTTGATTTAAACATATTTCATTTCATTTTTTTATTTCCTTTATTGTGATTGGCTAATTAAATAAAAGGGCGTATCTCATTGCATTTAAACAATATGATTGACCAACATGTCTCAGGGCCACAAGTAATAGGAAGCGTGACGGAGCGCGCGTGGACTCCTTCACACATTTGAACAACATTACACACACACACTCTTAACAGTGTGAAATTTGTTTAATTTGGACCATTTTATACCAATCATATATAAATTGACAAAAGGACTGTTAATCGAATGTTTTATTTAACTATTATTACATTACATGGTCATGCATTAATTCTTTTAAGCGATGGGGAAGCTTATATTAGTCAGTTTACAATGCATATTTTCGACAATATAAACATACATAAAACATGTTTTACTGAAACAAAAATCGATAACCTGTTTAAAATTATAAGTTAAATGTTTTAATTTTACAATATGCAGGTTTTTAAACCGAAATTAAGGTTTTAAATAATTATTGTTAGACGGGTTATGACAGTTAATTTCCGGCCATGTAATGATATTAATGTTGAATATAATTATGTTATGTTATACGATATTGCAATATTTCGAAATATATTTAAACATATTTAACATATTTAGTACACTACGAATATTGTTTCATACGAAAGCTAAATTGTTGATGTAATGTTAGAACACAGTATAATCAGCCCATTTTCACGTTATTTTCTAAATTACTATTTCACTTCTTCATCTTTCGTCGTTTTGTGTGCAAAATATAACCGATTTACCTGTCGACATGCCATGAAACACCGTTCGTTCGACCGACCGATCCATCCATCCATCCATCCATCCATCCATTCATTCATTCTTTAATTCATTCATTAATTCATTCGTTCAGGAACCATTTCTCTCCCGAGGGAGATATTTCCCGTATCTCAAAACACTGGTTATAGCTTTTCTATTCCCAGTATTTCCTATACAAATCACAGAAAAATATGTAACATAGGGAAAGTTCACCCGAGGGGTCAAAATGGCAACCAGGGACGAGGCTCTGCCGAGTTCCTGGTTACAGTTCTGATCTCGAGGGTGAGATTTCCCTATCTCACATGGTAACTCATGATGGATTATTTTTCTCCCAGTGCAGCAGATGTGCTATATTTTGCAAAAAGGTCGTTACTACAAGGCTATAATCATACAAGGTTAATTGTAAGTGGTAGATACGACCTTAATATTTATAAACAGTTGGGTCTTAACTGGTAGATACGACCTTATTATGCTTAAGCTTGCATGTAAATGTACAACTGCTACGATGATTTAATCTCGTTGTTTGTGGATATTTAACCTGTGTCATTATTTTGATGATAATACAATCTCTTGCACCCAGATCTTTTCACAATGGGGCTTTCAAAATGCACTAAAACATATGCATTATTAACGTCGCTCTGTTGATTTAAAGCCAGACATATCAAATTAAATGTCTGGTTACGTATTGAATAGTTTTACATTTTCAAAAGATACTCGGTAAAGTTAAAGACTACAGAGGGTATAGGACCATGTGTTAATGTTTGTTTGTGATTGATTAGTTTTCTTTTCCTTAGTGAATACAACTCCCAGTTCTATGTTATTAAATGTTATACTTATTTCAAACCCCAGCCAAACCTGTTTTCGCTTCTTGGAGAAAATTTGGGAAACGAAGGTCTGGCCTAAATTATAACAGATATATCCACTATAAAAACATATTTCAAAACAAGTTTTACTGAAAAAAAAGAGATTACCTGTTTAAATCTATTTTTTTTATATGTCAGATTAACGCATGAAAGGGACACACAAGCAATAAGTGGTTTATAAAAAGGACGCACGAGCGTTTTCAATAAAATTCATATGTTAAAGTTTGCATTATTGTTTCCTCTCTATGATTTTTTTGGTTTCCTCTTCATATGTCGAGGTTGTTTGTCAGAAGACAATCTAAATATGCCGAGAATTATTTTCATTGTTTTCTCTTCATCGATATCTAAATAATGTTGCAACTCAAAGTCGCGTTTTAAAACGACAGCAACACGTTGGGTACTCTTAGTTATATCTGCATACCAACTTGTTTCTTTCATGAAAATCCAATGAAAGAGTGATTTTCGATTCAACAGATAGAACCGTCTTACTTAAGTATTCCGACATATTAGGTAGTATTACATAGTTTCCTTTGATAAGCAGAAACTTTAACCATACTCACGGCCTGTTTAGGCGAAACATAATTAAATGTGCAATTAATGTACTTTTAATCAAGTGCATTGTCATGCAACCTCGTTTGAAATATTTAAAAATAAAAAATAAAAATAGAATTTTCTTACCAAATATTATTGAACCTGGAAAGTATTGTTGAAGTTAAGGACTTCAAATTGTTTTGTAAATAATTAAGTTTATGTTAATCATACGCAATACTTAACTATGAATTATCTGTTCGTCGCAGATGGATGAAGCGGAATAAGCATATTAAAATGAAATATAAGTAGGTTTAAAATTAGCGTCTTAAGCTTCCTATACACATCATAACACAAATTTCATAACACCAATTCTTACTTTGCGCAAAACATTCTCAAATTGTGCAGATACACTTAATGCATGGTTTATATATTTTAACCCTTTGCGCAATTCCGGAATTGTCCTGCGCAATTCCGGAATCGTTGCGCATTTTTAGAAGTCTTACTTTGCGCAGAGCAATTCCGGAATCGTCCATATTCTTACTTTGCGTAGAACATATATACTCAGTTGCAAAAGAAACTGGACTCTTGGAAAATTTTACTTTAAACACCTTATCCTCTTTATCAAATGACAGTCCCCTAATGATTGGGCCTAGTGAAAAACAAATGAAACATGATAGTGGCAATGGATTGATAAAAACTGTGGTACCAAACATGGCATATTTATTTTGGAATTCGTCAATTTAATTAAAACAACAAAACTTTCAACAATTAAATCTAAACAAAACTCAGTGTCCACTTTCTTTTGCAACTGAGTATATGTATGTAGATTAACAGATGCCCCGCAATGGGTGTGTAAATGGGTAAATATTAATAAGAACATATTGCTGAGAACAAAAATGTATAGTCTGATTTCTTTTACGAAGTCTTAAACAAGACTGAAATCTGATGTATCTTTTTTGAAAGGCATCTTATCACCAAATCAAAGTTGCAACCAGTAGTTCTTAGTTGTTAGTTCTGCATCATTGACTCACAACCATCATAGTCATAAAACCCCTTAAAACCACTAGCTAGCATCACATACAGGTCCTGCCACCACAGGAAGTCTGATTGAAGTTTATGACATAACACCACAGGAGTTGTGTTGGAGCATTTATCAGTAGTCATAAAACACCTAGTACCAAATAATGGGTTTTATACTGCCCTTTGATCTTCAAATATCTGTGCAGTAGTGGAATTAAAGGGTGGAGTCTTAATATAATGCAGCCAATCAAATAAACATACCTTTAGTTCCACATGTACCCAGTTTGTACCTGGTGTATCCCTGTGTAACCATGTGCCAAAAATTGCTCTGCCTCAAATCTATTAATATTATTAGTTGTACCCACTTGTACCCAGTTTGTATCTGGTGTATCGCTGTGTAACCATGTACCCAAAATTGCTCTGCCTCTAATCTATTAATATTATTAGTTGTAAACACTTGTACCCAGTTTGTACCTGGTGTATCCTTTTGTAACCATGTACCCAAAATTGCTCTGCCTCAAATCTATTAATATTATTAGTTGTACCCACATGTACCCAGTTTGTACCTGGTGTATCCCTGTGTAACCATGTGGCCAAAATTTCTCTGCCTCAAATCTTTTAATATTATTAGTTGTACCCACTTGTACCCAGTTTGTAACTGGTGTATCCCTGTGTAACCATGTACCCAAAATTGCGGCCTCAAATGTATTATATTATTTGTTGAACCCATTTGTATCCAGTTTGTACCTGGTGTATCCCTGTGTAACCATGTACTCAAAATCGCTCTGCCTCAAATCTATTAATATTATTATTGTACCCAATTGTACCCAGTTTGTACCTGGTGTAGCCCTTTGTAACCATGTACCCAAAATTGCTCTGCCTCAAATATATTAATGTTATTAGTTGTACCCACTTGTACCCAGTTTGTACCTGGTGTATCCCTGTATAACCATGTATCCAAAATTGCTCTGCCTCAAATATATTAATGTTATTAGTTGTACCCACTTGTACCCAGTTTGTACCTGGTGTATCACTTTGTAACCATGTACCCAAAATCGCTCAGCCTTAAATCTATTCATATTATTAGTTGTACCCACTTGTACCCATTGTGTACCTGGTGTAGCCCTGTGTAACCATGTGCCCAAATATGCTCTGCCTCAAATCTACAACTATTAATATTATTAGTTGTACCCACTTGTACCCAGTTTGTACCTGGTGTATGCCTGTGTAACCATGTACCCAAAATTGCTCTGCCTCAAATATATTAATGTTATTAGTTGTACCCACTTGTACCCAGTTTGTACCTGGTGTATCCCTGTGTAACCATGTATCCAAAAGTGCTCTGCCTCTAATCTATTAATATCATTAGTTGTACCCACTTGTACCCAGTTTGTATCTGGTGTAGCCCTTTGTTACCATGTACCAAAAATTGCTCTGCCTCAAATCTATTAATATTATTAGTTGTAAACACTTGTACCCAGTTTGTACCTGGTGTAGCCCTTTGTTACCATGTACCCAAAATTGATCTGCCTCAAATATATTAATGTTATTTGTACCCACTTGTACCCAGTTTGTACCTTGTGTATCCCTGTGTAACCATGTACCCAAAATAGCTCTCCCTCAAATATATTAATCTTATTAGTTGTACCCATTTGTACCCAGTTTGTACCTGGTGTATCCCTGTGTAACCATGTACCCAAAATTGCTCTGCCTCAAATATATTAATGTTATTAGTTGTACCCACTTGTACCCGGTTTGTACCTGGTGTATCCCTGTGTAAATATGTACCCAAAATAGCTCTGCCTCAAATATATTAATCTTATTAGTTGTACCCACTTGTATCCAGTTTGTACCTGGTGTAGCCCTGTGTAACCGTGTACCCAAAATAGCTCTGCCTCAAATATATTATTGTTATTAGTTGTACCCACTTGTACCCAGTTTGTACCTGGTGTATCCCTGTGTAACCATGTACCCAAAATAGCTCTGCCTCAAATATATTAATGTTATTAGTTGTACCCACTTGTTCCCAGTTTGTACCTGGTGTATCCCTGTGTAACCATGTACCCAAAATTGCTCTGCCATAATCTATTAATAGTATTAGTTGTACCCACTTGTACCCAGTTTATACCTGGTGTATCCCTGTGTAACCATGTATCCAAGATTGCTCTGCCTCAAATCTATTCATATTATTAGTTGTACCCACTTGTACTCAGTTTGTACCTGGTGTATCCCTGTGTAACCATGTACCCAAAATTGCTCTGCCTTAATCTATTAATATTATTAGTTGTACCCACTTGTACCCAGTTTGTACCTGGTGTATCCCTGTGTAACCATGTATTCAAGACTGCTCTGCCCCAAATCTATTCATATTATTAGTTGTACTCACTTGTACCCAGTTTGTACCTGGTGTATCCATGTGTAACCATGTATCCAAAATCGCTCTGCCTCAAATATATTAATATTATTAGTTGTACCCACTTGTACCCAGTTTGTACCTGGTGTATCCCTGTGTAACCATGTACCTAAAATTGCTCTGCCTTAATCTATTAATATTATTAGTTGTACCCACTTGTACCCGGTTTGTACCTGGTGTATCCCTGTGTAACCATGTATCCAAGATTGCTTTGCCTCAAATCTATTCATATTATTAGTTGTAAACACTTGTACCCAGTTTGTACCTGGTGTAGCCCTTTGTTACCATGTACCCAAAATTGCTCTGCCTCAAATATATTAATGTTATTTGTACCCACTTGTACCCGGTTTGTACCTGGTGTATCCCTGTGTAAATATGTACCCAAAATAGCTCTGCCTCAAATATATTAATCTTATTAGTTGTACCCACTTGTATCCAGTTTGTACCTGGTGTAGCCCTGTGTAACCGTGTACCCAAAATAGCTCTGCCTCAAATATATTATTGTTATTAGTTGTACCCACTTGTACCCAGTTTGTACCTGGTGTATCCCTGTGTAACCATGTACCCGAAATAGCTCTGCCTCAAATATATTAATCTTATTAGTTGTACCCATTTGTACCCAGTTTGTACCTGGTGTATCCCTGTGTAACCATGCACCCAAAATTGCTCTGCCTCAAATATATTAATGTTATTAGTTGTACCCACTTGTACCCAGTTTGTACCTGGTGTATCCCTGTGTAAATATGTACCCAAAATAGCTCTGCCTCAAATATATTAATCTTATTAGTTGTACCCACTTGTACCCAGTTTGTACCTGGTGTATCCCTGTGTAACCGTGTACCCAAAATAGCTCTGCCTCAACTATATTATTGTTATTAGTTGTACCCACTTGTTCCCAGTTTGTACCTGGTGTATCCCTGTGTAACCATGTACCCAAAATTGATCTGCCTTAATCTATTAATATTATTAGTTGTACCCACTTGTACCCAGTTAAAACCTGGTGTATCCCTGTGTAACCATGTATCCAAGATTGCTCTGCCTCAAATCTATTCATATTATTAGTTGTACCCACTTGTACTCAGTTTGTACCTGGTGTATCCCTGTGTAACCATGTACCCAAAATTGCTCTGCATTAATCTATTCATATTATTAGTTGTACCCACTTGTACCCAGTTTGTACCTGGTTTATCCCTGTCTAACCATGTATCCAAGATTGCTCTGCCCCAAATCTATTCATATTATTAGTTGTACTCACTTGTACCCAGTTTGTACCTAATGTATCCATGTGTAACCATGTATCCAAAATTGCTCTGCCTCAAATATATTAATATTATTAGTTGTACCCACTTGTACCCGGTTTGTACCTGGTGTATCCCTGTGTAACCATGTATCCAAGATTGCTCTGCCTCAAATCTATTCATATTATTAGTTGTACCCACTTTTACTCAGTTTGTACCTGGTTTATCCCTGTGTAACCATGTACCCAAAACTGCTCTGCCTTAATCTATTAATATTATTAGTTGTACCCACTTGTACCCAGTTAATACCTGGTGTATCCCTGTGTAACCATGTATCCAAGATTGCTCTGCCTCAAATCTATTCATATTATTAGTTGTACCCACTTGTACTCAGTTTGTACCTGGTGTATCCCTGTGTAACCATGTACCCAAAATTGCTCTGCATTAATCTATTAATATTATTAGTTGTACCCACTTGTACCCAGTTTGTACCTGGTTTATCCCTGTCTAACCATGTATCCAAGATTGCTCTGCCCCAAATCTATTCATATTATTAGTTGTACCCACTTGTACCCAGTTTGTACCTGGTGTATCCCTGTGTAACCATGTACCCAAAATTGCTCTGCCTAAATCTATTAATATTATTAGTTGTACCCACTTGTACCCAGTTTATACCTGGTGTATCCCTGTGTAACCATGTATCCAAGATTGCTCTGCCTCAAATCTATTCATATTATTAGTTGTACCCACTTGTACCCAGTTTGTACCTGGTGTATCCCTGTGTAACCATGTATCCAAGATTGCTCTGCCTCAAATCTATTCATATTATTAGTTGTACCCACTTGTACCCAGTTTGTACCTGGTGTATCCCTTTGTAACCATGTGCCCAAACTAAGGTATGTCCTAAAACAATATTAATTATTAATGCAAACATGTCCAATACTTTTGTATCCAATGTAACCAGGTAACAAATAACATACCCTATGGAAAACATTTGTGTTTTTAGGACATATCTATACATTTTCGCATCGGGTAAAATTCTTACAGTTGTAATCTTCCCCAAGATCTTATATTTATACTAAACCGTTTATCTGTGAACAATAATATTTCCAGCTCACTGCGAACTATCACGATATCTCAACAATTGATCATACAAAGCGTAGCTTTATTTACTTAGCAAATGTAGCCTTAAGATTTGCTTTTACATGCCTGTAATTTTTTAAAAGTAGCTTTCCCGTCAACAACAACCCATTTTTACATCGTACGTATACCGTTTCCTACTGAGACGAGGTACATATTTTGAGAATCCACACTCTATAGACACAGTATAATCGACCTTCACCAGCCAGGTAAAACCCCAAAACTGGAGCTTTAAATTAAGAGTAACCAACTCATAATTCATTTTACACATATTAAATCACGGGTATTTTTAGAACCCGTGAACTTTTAATGGGCACATATACATTATTATATGATCTGAAGACCTGGACAGAGTTTGGATAAACGGTTTTGCAGTGTAATTTTGCCGTTATTTGGCAGGTTAGATTCTTTAACTATATATATATATACATATGAGATATGAAAAAGACGTTTCGTTTTTAGCTTTCTTTTTGAGATAAAAGACGTTTCGTTTCTCTTTTTCTTTTTGAGATAGTCTGGACTGTATTATTATATAAACCTCTTTTCGCGATGTTTTGACAAACTAAGGCTACATGCCGACCGGCATTATTTTAGTTTTACAGACATGCCAATATACAAATGTTAGCGGCCTATAAAACATATACAACTTATACTTACGATTTACACTCCAATGTCAATCCTGGTATAATTAATCCAAAATATCCAGACTTCGTTATTTCCTTTAAACCATTTAAGTATATAGACTATTTACAATCGTTTTCGCGTTGAAATGACAGCTTTTCAAAGGGTGAAGAATGTATTGTGATATGCGATGATCACACCCGATTATAATTGGTCTGTTTGGGCTAGGTAGATAAAGATTTCTTTATTCATTGGTGTAATTGTGTCGTGTACTATATGTAGCCTTGTATATATTATAAACCTATACATAATATAAAATGTCGATAGGAAATGTTTAATGCGCATCTTTACGGATGCCGGGTATAAACGTTCAGTTTATAAGTATACTGAACCAAACAGCTAACGCTCCAGCAGACAATACCTTTAATATCTCAATAATAACAATCAATAATTCAAAACAAATGTTATTCTGATTTAGACAAATATCTTGTCAATAACGACTTTAAATTTAAAATAATCATTCAAATCACCTGTCTCCAACGGTACCAGTCGGCATATAATAAGTTCATATATTAAAGCAGGGAGTATATACTTACTCCCTGATTAAAGGTATTGTCTAATGGTGCGTTTAGCTGTTTGGTTCAGATGTGTATATCTAGGGTTTAACGTCGCTTTTAATACTCGTTCCAGCATTGAGCCCAATGCTCAACTTTCTAGTGCTACTACAGTTGCAATACCACGCCCTAGACACATGACATGATACCCACCCAGTCATACTGACATCGGGCCCACCAGTCCTAGCCTAGACACGTGACATGATACCCACCCAGTCATTCTGACATCGGGCCGACCAGTCCTAGCCTAGACACGTGACATGATACCCACCCAGTCATACTCACATCGGGCTCACCAGTCCTAGCCTAGACACGTGACATGATACCCACCCAGTCATACTGACATCGGGCCCACCAGTCCTAGCCTAGACACGTGACATGATACCCACCCAGTCATGCTGACATCGGGCCGACCAGTCCTAGCCTAGACACGTGACATGATACCCACCCAGTCATACTGACATCGGGCCGACCAGTCCTAGCCTAGACACGTGACATGATACCCACCCAGTCATACTGACATCGGGCCGACCTGTCCTAGCCTAGACACGTGACATGATACCCACCCAGTCATACTGACATCGGGCCGACCAGTCTAGCCTAGACACGTGACATGATACCCACCCAGTCATACTGACATCGGTCCGACCAGTCCTGGCTTAGACACATGACATGATACCCACCCAGTCATACTGACATCGGGCCGACCAGTCCTAGCCTAGACACATGACATGATACCCACCCAGTCATACTGACATCGGGCCGACCAGTCCTAGCCTAGACACGTGACATGATACCCACCCAGTCATACTGACATCGGTCCGACCAGTCCTGGCTTAGACACATGACATGATACCCACCCAGTCATTCTGACATCGGGCCGACCAGTCCTAGCCTAGACACGTGACATGATACCCACCCAGTCATACTGACATCGGGCCGACCAGTCCTTGCATAGACACGTGACATGATAACCACCCAGTCATACTGACATCGGGCCGACCAGTCCTAGAACTACCCTTTAAATACTGAACGTCAAACAAGGGAGTCACTAATAAATATTTTCAAAATCTTTTGTAATCCGTATTATCCGGTCGGGGATTGTACCCACGACCACTCGCAAGGGAGGTGGACGCTTTAATACTAGGGCACGACGAGGTATTTCGACATTGGCACGTGACAAAGCTCCGTCTCCTTACAAGTTACCCACGGTCATAAGGACGGGCGGTCTTACGGTCGGAGAGACGACTTTATTTCATACTGGTATGTCTGTCTGATATTTTATTTTTTATTTAATATGTAGGTGTGTCTGTTTGTCTAAACTATATGTGTCGCTGTCTCCAGAAGTCCGACCTTTCTCCAATCACCATCTTTTTATTCCCGTTTGTCTTAATTACTGTCTGTACTCTGTCATTTAATCAAACCTGTATGTAGATGTTTTTGCCAATATGCCTGTTTTTATGGCCATGTGTGCCAGTCTATCTCCGCCGGTATATGTGCCTGTCTATCTCTGCCTGTATGTGTGCCAGTCTATCTCTGCCTGTATGTGTGCCTATCTATCTCCGCCTGTATGTGTGCCTGTCTATCTC
The DNA here is from genome assembly GCA_037043455.1 of Cyrtodaria siliqua. NCBI lineage: Eukaryota > Metazoa > Mollusca > Bivalvia > Adapedonta > Hiatellidae > Cyrtodaria > Cyrtodaria siliqua. The sequence continues at coordinate 125,857 of JAWPHD010005200.1, forward strand.
TGCATGTATGTATGCATGTGCCAGTCTATCTCTGCCAGTATGTGTGCCAGTCTATCTCTTCTTGTATGTGTGACAGTCAATCTCTACCTGTATATTTGCCAGTCTATCTCTGCCTTTATGTGTGCCAGTCTATCTCTGCCTGTATGTGTGCATGTGCCAGTCTATATCCGCCGGTATATGTGCCTGTCTATCGCTGCCTCTATGTGTGCCAGTCTATCTCTGCCTGTATGTGTGCCTGTCTATCTCTTCCAGTATGTGTGCCTGTCTATCTCTGCATGTATGTGTGCATGTACCAGTCTATCTCTGCCAGTATTTGTGCAAGTCTATCTCTGCCTGTATGTGTGCCAGTCTATCTCCGCCTGTACGTGAGCCAGTCTATCTCCGCCTGTATGTGTGCCTGTCTATCTCTGCCTGTATGTGTGCCAGTCTATCTCCGCCTGTACGTGTGCCAGTCTATCTCTGCCTGTATGTGTGCCTGTCTATCTCTTCCTGTATGTGTGCCTGTCTATCTCTGCATGTATTTGTGCATGTACCAGTCTATCTCTGCCAGTATGTGTGAGTCTATCTCTGCCTGTATGTGTGCCAGTCTATCTCCGCCTGTGTGTGTGCCAGTCTATCTCTGCCTGTATGTGTGCATATGCCAGTCTATCTCTGCCTGTACGCGTGCAAGTCTATCTCTGCCTGTATGCGTGCCAGTCTACCTCTTCCTGTATGTGTGCCACTATATCTCTGCCTGTATGTGTCCCAGTCTATCTCCTCCTGTATGTGTGCCAGTCTATCTATTCTTGTATGTGTGCCAGTCTATCTCTACCTGTATGTGTGCCAGTCTATCTCCGCCTGTATGTGTCCCAGTCTATCTCCGCCTGTATGTGTGCCAGTCTATATTTTCTTGTATGTGTACCGGTCTATCTCTACCTGTATGTGTGCCAGTCTATCTCTGCCTGTATGTATGCATATGCCAGTCTATCTCCGCGTGTATGTGTGTCTGTCTATCTCTGCCTGTATGTGTGCCGGTCTATCTCTGCATGTATATGTGCCAGTCTATCTCCGTCTGTATGTGTGCCTGTCTATCTCTGCCTGTATGTGTGCCAGCCTATCTCTGCTTGAATGTGTGCCAGTCTCTCCCTCTGCTTGTATGTGTACCAGTCTATCTCTGATTGTATGCGTGCGTGTGCCAGTCTGTCACTGCCTGTATGTGTGCGTATGCCAGTCTGTCTCTGCCTCTATGTGTGCCAGTCAATCTCTGCCTGTATGTGTGCCAGTCTATATCTGCCTGTATTTGTCCCAGTCTATCTCTGCCTGTATCTGTGCCAGTCTAACTCTGCCTATATGTTTGCATGTGCCAGTATATCTTTGCCTGTACGTGTGCCAGTCTATCTCTTCTTGCTATCTCTGCCTGTATGTGTACCAGTCTATCTCTGATTGTATGTGCGTGTGCCAGTCTATCTCTGCATGTATGTGTGCGTGTGCCAGTCTATCTCTGCCTGTATGTGTGCATGTTCCAGTATATCTCTGCCTGTATGTGTGCCAGTCTATCTTTTCTTGCATGTGCGCCAGTCTATCTCTGCCTGTATGTGTACCAGTCTATCTCTGCTTGTAGCTGTGCGTGTGCCAGTCTATCTCTGCATATATGTGTGTCAGTCTATCTCTGCCTGTATGTGTACCAGTCTATCTCTGCCTGTATGTGTACCAGTCTATCTCTGATTGTATGTATGCGTGTGCCAGTCTATCTCTGCCTGTATGTGTGCGTGTGCCAGTCTATCTCTGCCTGTATGTGTGCATGTGCCAGTATATCTCTGCATGTAAGATTTGCCAGTTTATCTCTTCTTGCATGTGCTCCAGTCTATCTCTGCCTGTATGTGTACCTGACAGGCCTGCCATTTCTCAGGCTTTGCGCCGGTAATTACCGGCTTTTTTGTTAAAATTGCCGGCTTTTTCAAAAAAAAAGTCATACATTTTATTAGTACCAAATTATTAACAAAAATACCAACACGTGTACCCACAGACCTAATTAATAAGTCTGTGGTGTACCCAATACGCCACTGCGTGTGGTCAGCTGATTTCAACTAATTGGTGTGTACACCAATCAGTTTACACACCAATCAGTTAGTCCAAATCGCCCGGGGCGTCTTATGTAATTCGAGTTCTGTATATGATAAACAGGAAATTGATATTTCACTTGCTTTTTATAGTGTTTAAAGTTGACTGCTTTCAATGTGGTATGTTTGTTATTTATTTTTTACATATGTATGTTTTGTTTTGGGGAATTTTTATACATAAAGCTATGTTGCCCTTATATATATAATTTTGGTTTGGGATTTTTTGTAGCATTATGCATCTTATTCATACTTCACCCATATTGGTGCAAGACCCATATTGGGGCAATTGTTCAGACAGAAAGAATTTGTCCCGATATCTAATATCAAAATTGCTTTTGTATAAATCATTTTATTTAAAGTGTTTTCATATACATCTACTTTAAACAGATTTATGATACGAAGCTATATTGGATGAAAACCTTTTTCGCAATCAAAACTCATACTCATGGTAATAAAATAATAAACTTCTTCCGAATGAAGTATCATTGAAGTTTCATAAATTGTGCAATAAACGGACACATAATTTACCTTTGTTATGAACGTATAAAACTTCCTTAATCGTGTAAGTGGTCTCCTAACCAAGCGATAGTTGGTCCTAGGTATTCATAAATTATGTAACCATGTATTCAAACCAACTTGATAAATTTGCAGTGATTTTCTTTGCTTTAAAGTATATTTTGTCAATATGCCATATATGATATAAAAAAAAAGGCGCGATGACGTCATCGTTCCAAGATTGCCGCCTCCATGTATGTTCTTTGTAAATTTTCAATAGGTCATATCTCCTTTATTTTTCATGGCATTTTGATAATTGTTTCAGCTTTTTTCATGTTTTTCAGAGCCCTTTTAAATAACCCTTGTTTAAAAATAGTGCATCAACCCCTTTAATCTTTATTTTGCAAGATCGACGTAATATGACCGGACAAAATATAACACTGCAAATAAAATAACAAAATCCTGACAGATTAAATGTGTATCCAAGTAATAAGCTTTATAAATTCTTTCAGATAAAACAACTTATTCATAATTTTGCTAAAGCATCATCTAAGTAGACTGACTTTCTTTGGTAGGTGATAGACGAGGTCTTTATCATAGATGTTTAACAAGTTTTACTGTAAAACTTAAAAGTATTTATGTGTAATTCTTTTTAAATCCTGCATATACATGTATATGAATATTTATATGACATATGTATCAGTTTCAAAATTCAATCTTAAAAATTGGTATCTTTATACTCTGAGAAAGATTTTTACTTCACTATTAATAATTTTGATAGAGCATCAACAAAAAAACCTGACCAATCAGTGACCAGAAATAAGACATAACCAATACATTCTGTTTTGTGATAAACTCGGTCTTCATCCTTGATGTTCAACCAAGTTTACTGTTAAAATGTAGGTATCTACAGTGTGATTCTTTTAAAACCATGCATATTTCTTGCACATTCATGCAAATTGATTCAATATGTGTATCTTTTAAAATCAAAATCTTGAAAATTATCGTCTTTTTACTCTTTCAAAGATTATTATTTTACTTTAGAAACTAAGGATAAAAACCGAGTAACACAAATTTTATCACCTACTGAAAATAAAATCAAGTCTGAACATCTCTCCAATGCAAAATTATGAATTGAACCTAAGGATAAAAACCGAGTAACACAAATTGTATGGCCTACTGAAAATAAGGTAAAATCTCAACATCTGGGTAATGGAAATGTATGAATGAGATACAACAGAATGTAATATGTTGTATACACATTGTCTTTTTGTCAATCGATTTTGAAAAGTGTCGATTATTACATTTTCGCTTCGCGCGCTCAAATTCAGCATTTCAAAAAAATCTCAGGCTTTTTCTTAACTGTATTTTGATAGCCCTGGTACCAGTCTATCTCTGCTTGTATGTGTGCGTGTGCCAGTCTGTCTCTGCATGTATGTGTGTCTGTCTATCTCTGCTTGTTTGTGTGTGTGTGCCAGTCTATCTCTGCCTGTATGTGTGCCAGTCTGTCTCTGCGTGTATGTGTGCCAGTCTATCTCTGCCTTTCCACTAAGTGTTCGTGGATGCTTCTTTTGTTTGAGAGAGAGAGAGAGAGAGAGATTCTAAACAAAATATTCAACTTTTTCTCAGAAGCCACCCAGTAAGTGAGAACGTGTCCTTTCTAACCTGATGGCGGGAGATATACAGTATTGGTTCTACCTAGGAATAAGTGGGTGGTCTGCCTCCACCACTCACACGCGACCATCACACATAGCTTGAAATGTTCTGCAAAAATTACGTTACATACCCAAACAAACAATCAAAATCAAACAAATAAATAAACAAAACAAATGAAGACAAAAGTTGGTAAAGAATACGTTTTTTTCTGAGACATATGCTCAAATTTATTGTTGATTTAACATTTTTTCTTTCAAATAGTTTTCAGAACCAAGACAAATCTTCGTGAACGGTGACTGACTTCTCTGTTTTTTTATTTCATCTAGCCAACAATCTGGGTGTCTGAGTATTTCCTGAAAAAAACAAGATACATGTTCCAGGTTAAAAACATTTGTGAAATGTTTCGCTCTACATGAATACCGTTGCCTTGACGAGCTTATTCGATATTGTCTCAGACCCGTTTTTAAACGGTATTATATTTTAATCAAACTTGGTATTAATGTTTTACCACAAATATGTGAAGAAGTAAGACAAGCAAACAACTGGGTCATTGAGAATGAAAAGTTATTTACGACAATGCGAAAGGCATAGATTAATGTTGGGGATATTTGTTTTGTTAATACGTTTAATATTAACCCCCGCACTCGCGCGTCCGCTCCCTCACCCCCTCCACCACCACCACCACCACCACCCACGCCCTCTACTAATATCATTTGTTGTCATACTTAACACTTGCAGGTAGATATGAAATACTTACGCTCTTTTGCACAGCGGATTAAACTTTAGTTCACAGTTGTTGTCATCCCATTTCAAACCGTTCGTAAATATACCGAGGCAATGTTGGCCATTAAGGTTGTCCGGCTCCCCGGGGGCCCAGTTCAGATAGGTTAGAGGTTCGAGTGTCTTGGGCGCCACAAATGTTCCCTCCTGCAATAGATCCGTTCCTCCGACCCAGATCATAGTCACCTTGATAGAATCTGACGACAATGTTAAAGTCACTTGAATATTAAAACACAAAAGTACAGGGTGGCGAAACCACGTGACTTTTTGATCGGTATCACAGTAAAATATTGTAAACAAAGCGCTCGATTCAGGTAAGTGCTTGATTCATAACTTTCTTAATATAATAGTTAACGAATTGTATTCAACTTAAGTGCACATATCCCACTAAAGTGAGCTATTTCTTCCGCCGCAAACGGTAATTCGATTCCTACTGTAGTTTCTGAGATTAGCCCTTCCAAATTCTTGCAAATGAAAGAAATATATGACCGTGTACATTTTTGGAGAGCTAATCTCAGTAAGTACTGAATGCATCGAATCATCTTTTGCGGCGGAGGAAAGAGCCCAAATTGTAAAAGTATGGCTGTGCGCTTTAGTTGAACAAAATTCGTTAACTACATGTATTAAGAAAGTTATGAAGAAAAAGTACCTGAATCGTGCACTTTGTTTACAATGTTTTGCGGTGAACCCGATAAAAAAGCCACGTGGTTTCGCCACCCTGAAGTAGGGTTTCCATTAGTGAAGTTTGTGGTTTTATTTTTTTGTTCTAAAAACAATGAATTATCAACAAAGTTTTGTATTGAGTACAGCAGACTTGTTAATTAGTATTGTTCTTCATAAATGTAACGCTCAGACCATGTCATACTGCTGTAATACCCTAGATGCTGTTGAATATAACAACGCTAATCAAAGAAACAACTTGTTACTTTTTATTATTTCAATTATATTTAATACGTTTTTATGTAAGCTAAGCATTATTCTAGAATATATATATCTATATATACCAAGAACTTACTAACTTTTTTTTTTACAATAGGTAATTTAAGTTCTCATACTTCCAGAATGTATATTGTGAAACTTTCTAATTATTGCTGTTTACTATGCCATCAATTGTGTACAATTAATATCACACCTAGGACAGGGAGTACGTTATATAACGTACTCCTTGCCGTTATATAACGTACTCCTTGCCCTTGGGAAGAACATCATAAGTATCTTACTTTCGTTCTAATCCTTTTTCTTCTAGTGTGTACATATTATGTTGTAAAAATATTGTGAAATAAAATATGTTTAAACCAAACCACTTTTACTCGGCCTCAATTTATATACCTCAGCTAATCGTTCATGTAGCATGTTAGCAGTCAATAATCAAGTTTTTCATGCTTTTACAATGATCATAACATGTTAATGTTGGAAATATGTCCTTAAAACGATAGATAATACAGGAAGGGCAGCTTCACGTCTATTGTTAGATTAATGTCTACGATAACAGACTTTCAACAGATTTTGCTTAATTAATTGGTCCATAGATTCGAGTCGTGCGAGTTTATTTATATTTTATTTTTTCAATTTAATTTTAAAAAATAAATTAATACGGTTTATATGCTTTCTACCTTATAACCTTATCAACCTAGTTTTAAATGAACTTGCTTTATTACTATTCGTCTTTGAAACATCTATACTTATTGTGTGCTATCCTTGGTTACGCACCATTGTTCAAGTAGCTATCCCGCCAACAACGCACGTTTTACATCATATGTACACCGTGATGACGAGGTATATACATAACTTACATGTTTTGAGAATCCAAACTCTATAGACAAAATATAAACGGTTTTAACCAGCCATGTCAAACCCCGAAACTGGAGAGTCGAATTAGGAGATACCAACTCATAATTTATTTTACGAATAAACCTTTATTATTTTCAATCGTCACATATACATTATATTATTATATGCCCTGAACGCCTGATACACAGTTTTGTAATTGTGTCGTTATTGGCTGGTTAGTTTCTTTATGCTTTTAACGCCCATTTCCATTGACCATGTATCCGGAGTTCCAGTTTTACTGTGCATTACAGGGTGCCTAGACGTCGAAATGAATCAAAATAATTTGTTATTACTTTCTATATGTTTTCATACCTTATGTGATTGAAAAGAATGAAAACGGACGCAATCTTCGCGTAGCCATCCTCTAAGCTTCGCAAAGCCAAATATTCATTTTGACCGCCGCTGTTTACATGTAATTTTATTGACAACGGAAAACCAAAATGGCGACGACGGAACATTCCAATTTTCTAGGGTAGGGTGACTTAAAAAATCAGTTGACCAATAGTTGGTGTCATAGATCTACATACACCTGTACCTGTATATCCATGGTGGTGTAAATAATAAAATATAAACGCAGTATACTATTTACCTACATTTTATTTGCTAGATATAATGGTTTTCGTTACAAAATAAAAGGTATTTTTGATCGATTGCTGGAGGTGCTGAACATTGAAAAACAACAACACCCTGCATAACCTACGTTTTACTTGGTACTTCCGAACCCTAGAAACAGACATGCGCAGACGACAATTTTTAGAAATAATGCCGCGAGGTCGTTTTAATTTTTACAATGTAAACAAGAGGGGTCAAAATGAATTTTAGGCTTTGTGAAGCATAACGGATGGCTATGGCAAAATTGTAAACATATCCAGGAGTGTCTATTTTCATTCTGTCTAACCATATCAGGTATGAAAACATATAGCAAGTAATAAAAAAAAAACTCAATTCATATTTGACGTCCAGGCACCCTGAAATGCACAGTAGACCGGAACAACACGGCGCTAACACCATATTTAGATTGATATGATATTTGTTATCAAAAATTAGACATTTTTCAAATTGTAGTTTCTTGTAGAAAGAACCTGGTGTACGCGCTTTAAACTACTTTCTTTGCTGTGCATGCAGAGTTACACTTGAAGTTTTTATTAAGCACGGAAATTAGCTCCTCACTTTAAACTTGCTTACATATAATATAATTCAATAAAAAAGTTAATATCATTTGGAAATGTTAATTAATCTTCGTTTATATATTTATCGATGCAATACGAAAAAAAGAGTTTATTTTAAACTAGTAAAATGAATAACTATACTAATTATTAATAATTAATAATTAATAAGTATTAATAATTAATAATTAATAATTAATAATTATTAATAATTAATAATGGGTAAACGAAGGGACGTACATGAGATGCAATTTAACTGTTACTAGTACAGCTGCTACTGCCGGTGCCGGTGCTTCTGCTACTGCTACTGCAACTGCTACTGCTACTGCTACTACTACTAGTTCTTCTACTACTACTACTACTATTACTGCTGCTGCTGCTGCTGCTGCTTCTGCTGCTGCTGCTACTGCTGTCATTGTTATTATTACTACTACTATTACTACTACTGCTACTAATACTACTACTACTGCTACTGATGCTGCTGCTACTACTACTACTACTACTGCTGCTGCTATTACTCTACCTACTGCTAACTAGTGTTATTGCTACCTACTACTACTACTGCTACTACTACTACTTCTACTACTACTACTACTACTACTACTACTACTACTACTACTACTACTACAATTATGGAAAAAAATGAAGTAGATTTTTACCATGCATTCTTGTGAACATTCCATCAATGAACACTTCCTCTTCTGCACTCTCTATTACCGCCAGGCTTCCTCCCAGAGCTTCACAATAATGCTAAATTTCATGAAAATAGTTAAATAATGAATATATATATATATATATATATATATATAGCCATGATCAATTGATACGGAAATAAACAGAACTGAAGTATCAACAATACAGTATAATAACGTTAACCATTCCAAAACAACATCGATTTTACACTTTATATTGTCAAGCACGAGATGAAATAGACTGGTATCAGTCTATAAATTAGACTATAAATAATAAAATTAAACAAATTAAAAAATAAAATAATACTAAGTGGAGATATTTGCCTCTTAATTCTATAACGATATTTAAAAGGTTATAGTTAAAATGTTATAATATTAAGGACTGATGCCAGTCTAGAGATGAAACTGAGAATGGTTATTTAAAACTGACAGAATGGTTATTTAAAACTGACAGAATGGTTATGTTATTTAAAACTGATAGAATGGCGGCTTAAAACTCGGTGATAAAATGTTATTTAAAACTGACAGAATGTTTGCTTTAAACTGACAGAATGGTTATTTGAAACTGACAGAATGTCTGTTTAAAACTCAGTGCCAGAATCTCTATTTACAATTAGCAAAATGTCTTTTTAAAATGACAGTATGTGTATAATGTACATTTGAAAAATATAGAATGTCTTGTTATAACTGACATAATGTCTATTAAAAATGCCTATTTAAACATGATAGAAGGCTATTTAAACCTGACAGAATGGTTATTTAAACCTGACAGAATGGTTATTTAAACCTGACAGAATGGCTTTTTGAAACTGACAGAATGATTGTTAAAGTTGGCAAAATGGCTATTTTAAATGGACAGAATGTATTTTTAAGACTGACACCGAAGTGTCGGGAGGTCGTGGGGTCGAGACCCTTGCCGCGTCATAACAAATACTTTAAAACCGGGGGTTGTATAAAGTCGCCGCTTAATTCGTCCGTCTGTCCTTCCGTATGTCCGGATTGTTTACCAGGAACATAACTGGAAAACTACTAAGGGACTGCAATGGAACTTCACACAATAAAATAAAGCAAACAGTGGTAAGAGCAGTGCGTGAGAACTATATCTCTATCTTCATCCAAATTAGAGTTATTACCATTTGTTATGTTATAATTCTTGTTTGTTTGTTTTACGTCATTTTCAACACATGTAAAGTTATAGATGACGGTCGATCTTTTTATGGTGTAGGCAGACCACCCACTTTTCCTGGGTAGAATAAGTACTGTACATCTCCCGCCATCCGTAAGAATCGACACTTCCTCACTTACAAGTCGAGCTCCCATGCAGTGGGATTCGAACCCGCAGCGTGTAATGTAACGGATTGACATTGTTATTTTAATTGGTACACAACAGCATGTTATTGCTTTTGACTTTTGTCCGAGACAACCACTCTTTTCATGTGATAAAACACAGATGTACATACATGTATTATCATGGCCATTTTTCTTTTAACTTCACGCTTTATATACACTGATCAAACGTCATACAAACAATGCACCCAATTCTTGGAGCATCCATCGGTTCTGCCGATATTCTAGTTTTATTATGTATTGGACAGGGTGTATGGAAACTAACGGCACATGTTGGTCTATGTACAGTTGAAAGGTACCGTCGAATCAATAGACATATAAGAGCTCTCTGCCTAAATATATAAAAGGGACACACGACAATTTTGAGATGTTTATAAATAATTAAAATTAACATATATATATTTATTTAATCTGGTATCATTTTAATTTTAAAACTGTACATGCAAGAACAATAAATCAAATTAAGCGTTTATGTAAAGTTCCTTTGTTATTCTATCATGTGTTGTATATATTACTGGGTCAATATAATTAACAGTCACCGTCCGTAATGTGCAAAACCAATTTGCTTTGAACTAATCTTAGAATTATTTAATTAATAATAATAATAATAAAGATATGTAGAAAAACTAACGGGATGCCGCGAGTTTTTAAAAAGAAAACAAATCGAGATTGACGTGTGTCCCTTTAAAGGGCGACACATAAGCAAGATGACAAATAAACAAGAGTCGTGGCCTACCTGCGACTCTGCCCAGGAAGCCTGCACGTTTAACAAAGCGTAGCACCATTCACCGTTAGTTTGATACCCAGCTGGGCAGTCGCCATTGACCGCTACAATACAGGCAGGGAAACAAGATATGAGTTAACTTCGCACCCATGCTATATCACACAATGAAGATAGAATGACAGTAGTAAATGGCATGATTAGGGCCCCATTTTCATATAGGTCCATGGCCTATGGCCCATGATTTATTAAAACAAAGGTCACAATAGCGCACGGCTGAAAACGGGACCATAGTCCTGCCATTTTCTACTCGTAACTAACGGCATTCGAAGATGGTAACGAACAATTTATCAAGGGTTTATTCTCTTTGTGAAAAAAAGCACACAAATACATTCTATTTACGAACACATTGTGTGCATACTACTCATCGACATTAAATGTTTAATTTAAAAAATCAAAACGGATAGTCTTGGAGATGTCTCCATGAACGATTGCCGACAGTCTGGATTAGCCACATGGTTAGGCAGGAGTGTGGACAACCCATATGATAGTAATAGGGGTGATACAGAGACAGATTTTATCGTTCACCAAATATATACATGTACAGTGCTTTGGGGGGTTAGTAATAGGGGTGATACATTGGGGGGTTAGTAATAGGGGTGATACAGAGACTGATTTTATCGTTCACCAAATATATACATGTACAGTGCTTTGGGGGGTGGGGGTGGGGGGGGGGGTATAGTAGAATCACTTGGGTTAAACGTCTAATTTTAAAATGAAAGGAAAATATTTATTTCATTTCTGATTTAGATTTACCCTTTTAGTTGTATGATAGCAAAATTTCTAAAATTATTGTCCTGAAATTGTGAATTTTTAATAGGCGTTTTTGCACCAATATTTACATAATTTCAATTTTATCCTTAAAAGTGCCAAATTTTAACAAGTTACTTCAATTGATGATTGCATTTTGACTTTTGTCCCTAACATTTGTTAAAACAGCAAATATTTATTTCTGAGTTTATTGTGACAGTATGAATTTTTCGTTTCAAAAACACACTTCATTCAGGTAGTATAGAATCATTTTTTCTGAGAGGTGTTGCACGTAGTGATATATTTTATATGGAAAAAATGTCCCAAATAATTTCACCGTTGAATAAATGTATGCTTATATGATATATCTTCAAGCCTGGAAAGTTTTAAAATAATCTAAAATATATGAGCTGAGAAAATTGAATTTAAACAGGAAATGATTCTTTACTACCAATGATTCTATACACCCTAAAGCACTGTATATATATATACATTTGCTTGAACTACATTTGGTCTCTACTGGTACTTTTATCCAGTATTGTTTTAGCTCTTGTGTGTCCTAGCATCGAATCTAATGCCATTCGTCCATGTTCCCACTTATGTCTCAAGGGTATTCATTTATATATTTTAAGTTTCAATATACACATAATTCATTGTATGTACAGTGTTGTTTATATTGTAGGCCTACTGTACATGCACCATGTTAGCGCATGCGAGTAATAACGGAAAGTGTTTTGTTGTTAACTTCTGTATCACCCCTTCCAGATTATAGTATGATATGTATCATCTTTTACCATCGTCCTGCTGTAATCACACAGAGTAACATGTTTGCTGCAATTAATGTTTATTTAAGAAATAAAATATTTCCATCGGGTTTATGTTGTCCCAGATAAAATCCTGGTTGGCGGGACTTGGAGACCAATGATACCAAGGACCGTAGGCCCGCGGTTTCGATGTGTTTCAAGTCCCAACCACCAGGTTTCTATCTCGTACAATATAAACCCGCTGGAAATATTTTATTTCTTATCTGACATGGTTTGTTATGTATTTTATACACACATTTTCGAGAGATTGAACATAATACAAACACATTCTCACAACTTACATTGTACGCCCATCTCGCACCAAACGAAGAAAATATACAATTTTATCGTGTTTCTAACAAGTTCAATGTGTTGTTTGAACGTAACGTCGCCTTAAAATAACGTAATCGTTGTTTTGCATGTTTTATCGTTTAAAATGACGTTCTAACGGTTGAAGGACGTGACGTCAGAGGTTTTTATAGCTTTTTCGAAACTGCTCAATAGCCAATCTTCATAAACCATGTTAGATAGTAATGAATATCAACGAATGTACTTGTGATCACAATTAAGTGCATTTTCATCTCACAGTAAATATGTCTTGTAATGTAATTATTACTAGTGTTTTGAAAATATAGACTTTCTCTTCCAAAATAAGATGAACAAAACAATATTATCTATGTGATTTACAATCTGACGACTTGTGTTATTCTAGCCACAATACGATTCCGTCCATGACTATGCATTATGGCGGTGTTTACCTGCGACTCCGCCCATGACTAGTCACGACGACGGTGCTTACCTGCGACTCCGCCCATGACTAGTCACGACGACGGTGATTACCTTCGATTCCGCCCATGACTAGTCACGACGACGGTGTCTACATGTGATTCCGCCCATGACTAGTCACGACGACGGTGCTTACCTGCGACTCCGCCCATGATGCTTTGACGGGCAAAAGGACGTAACAATTTTCTAAGTGAGATATATACCCATCGGGACAATCGCCATTCACTGGTTGAAAAATAATGTCAAATTACTATTGGCGTGATTACATATTAAAACAAGTGGATTGACTTTTTACTTATTTTGTTCATACGGTTTTGAATTATTGACAGCGTTCTACGTGTATTTATAATACCATAAACTATGCATAAGAACTATATATATACACAATGCCCAGCGGCGTACGACCCGAGTAATTAACAGTTTAAAGGGAACGTAGACATACAGCCAAAAACACTTGACCAAGGCTGAAATAATTACCAAAATCGGATGAGAAACAAAGAAGATATGATCATTTTAAGGTTCTTTTGAAACAGATATTGAAGCCGCCATCTTGAGAACTATGACATCAATGTTCTAAATTACCATATGGTGAATATTCATAAATATGCTAATTGTATATTAAACTGATTCATAGGAGGGAAATCACATGTGTAATCATGCATTCCATGGGCAGTGAAGGATTCTGAATTCATTTGCAGTGCTTTTCTTTGGTTTAAATGATATTTCTCAATATGCCATATAGGGGCCTATATGGAAATCTATTTGACGTCATATTTTCTTAAAATAGCGGCTCCCATATCCGTTTTAGAACAACCTTCAAATGGTCATATCTTCTTTGTTTGTCATCCGTATGTAATAATTTTACACCATTTTTCAAGTTTTCAAAACTCTCAATAAAAAAAAAGATTGTATGTATGCCTACATTAATATCTTTAAATTAAGCGATAACTGACGCTAAAGTAACCCTTATAAATGTAACCCGTGCTATATGATACATAACTAACGCAACTAATATTATACGTCAGTGGGTATCCTGTTTACTTATATCAAATGCATAAGGGAAAATCTCAAGATGAAACCTAAACGAAATACATTTTATTTACTTAAATTATAACATAGTCAGGGCTGCCATAATAAAATTATGAAAAAGCTTGAGATTTTTGAAAATGCTGAAATTGAGCGCGCGGATAGACAATTTCAAAAGCGTACATATTGGTACGCGGCCGACAAAGAAGACAAAATACTATTGAAGGTATAACAAGTTACATTTTACTTATAACAATGTCTTTTAATCAAATAATAAAAGCACAGCATACATGACAAAGTTATATATTAACATCAAGAGAATAAATGGTAGCTAAATTTTGCGCAAAAACGATGTTAAATAAATTTTACGGATTTTTCGTCGAAAAAGCCGGTAATCTCGACTAATTTCGACTGAAAAGCCGGTAAGCCGGTAATCGCACAAAAAAGCCGGCAATTGCCGGCGCAAAACCTGAGAAATGGCAGCCCTGCATAGTTTTTCACATTATAAACACACTTTCATACGTAAAAGCAAGATACGTAAAATGCCGTTAATTAAAAAAATTGAGAGGAAAAGAGACAGCATGAAATAATTGAAACAAACATGGAAGTCCGTGATTATAGAACAGTCGGATCGGATGTCTAGTTTTGAATATAACTAATTAACTTTGGTATTCATTAGTTTTTGTTTAAATAAAATTACAGATGCAGGGGATTTGGTGAGATTGCATCCGACCATGCATGTATAAAATCACTATTATGCAGTAATGACGACGTTTAAAACCAGATTATTTAAAGAACCTAACCCGCCAAATAAAGGTAAAACTACACTACAAAACTGTTTATCAAAACTCTATCCAGGTGTTCAGGTGATATAATAATGTATATGTGCCGATTAACAGCATAGGTTTATTCACGGGTTCTCAAAATACACGTGATTGAATATGCGTAAAATGAATTATGAGTTGGTAACCTCTTCGTCAGTATGTTTAGAAACGGTGTACATTTATTGTAAAACTTGACTGTTGTTGGCGGGATAGCTTCTTTAAGTTTTAAACAGGAAGAACTTGTTTTACAATACTTTAAATGTTTCCTTTCAATTAACTTGGATTTAGTAAAGCCCCACACTTGACTGCTATAATTAAGAATAGACGCTACAAAAGTTGGTTTGGATATGCCGTATTGCTTAATATTTACGATTCTAACACGACCTCCGCAGTCTTTCATATACACAAAGAAGAGAGACAGCTGTATGTTATTCTACGATAAAATACAGCTGTTCCATTAATTCCCCGCGTATATTTCATCCGTTGGAAGCGCCAAGTTACATGACGTCACTTGGTAAATATACGTCACGAAGACAAACTCACAGTAATTTTAGTGATATGTTAATTACAACAAACTTGCCATGCTCCCAAACCGTGCACACCCCCGATATAAACCCGTCATATGCATCAGTACATATAACATTAATAAGCATCTTGAACAAGGTGGGAACGTTTGACGTCATACAGCGCAAGCTACGTGTTGCGATGTATTATGTTACGGATGGTGTACAGTACTGGTTCTGGGTGGTCTGCCTCCACCATAAAAAATCGACCGTCATATATAACTAGAATTTATGTATTAAGTAAATATTTAAACAAACAGTAAAGAATGTAGCAATTTGATAGTCAGTACTACATTCTGCTTAATATCACACAACTGACTAAGTGCAATGCACGGTATTAAACCATGCACTGTTGACCTTAACATCGTTCTAGAAGTCATTTAGTGTAAAGGCATTGAATAAGATAATATTCTTCTTATCTTTACCAAAATTGTAAAAATGGATCTTGTGAACGTGTATAATTATAGAGGCGTGAACATGTCGTGTGAAAGTGTGCGTCCATATTGTGAAAGTGTGCGTCCATACAGCTCTGTAAGAATCATGGCTCTTAATGCTTTTTACATTCTGTATTAGTCTCGGCGTGCCAATTTGTCTGTTTGTATGGTGTTTTAGTCATTTTCAACGCATGTAAGTTATATATGACCACTTTTCCTGGGTAGAACCAGTACTGTACACTTTCCGCCATCCGTAAGAATCGACACATCCTCGCTTACAAGTCCATATCATCAGGGCCCTATATTTTAATTTTCATCCCAGGTACCATGCATAAGTAGCGAAGCGAAGAAATCAGCAGCAGGCCGAGTGACCGAGGCTACATTCTGTACCTATCATCGAGCCTAGACTGCTTCACTGCGCATGTCCCGTTTATATTTAAACGCTGTGTAGCAGTCTATCATAGACCCATGCATAAAACTAAAACTAGTAGGTTTCCAAATTCGGAAAGAGATTTCGATATAAAAAGCGAGATTTTGTCATTAAGTGTGTTTTTAAAAATAGTGCCTCACCCCCTACCCACCTTCAATTTTTATTGCTGATTTTAAAAAATAAGCGCTTTTATTTTTTCACATTCGATTTTCTAGAGTATGCCCGGGCGTACATGAGTATGCCTGGCTACGCCCCTGAGTTCACATAACATTAATAAGCATCTAGAACAAGCTGAGAACGTTTGACGTCATACAGCGCAAGCTATATGACGTAAGCAATGACTTAATTGTTTGTCACGTGACTACTAGTGCATTTAAACATATTGTACCGCACATAACTTTGCATACGGGGGCGCCCAATGGAACAACAGACGAGAGCCAGATATTGCTCTGAAAATATAGTCTTACAAACAAATTAATATGTCTGCGTGATATCATTCTCTTTGGTGAGTTTTATACACGGACGCACGTGTGGTATTAAAGGTGTATTCTAACACAATCTCCGCAGTCTTTCATATGCACAAAGAAGAGAGACAGCTATATGTTATTCTACGATAAAATACAGCTGTTCCATTAATTCCCCGCGTATATTTCATCCGTTGAAGCGTGGATTACATGATGTCACTTGGTAAATATACGTCACAAAGACAAACTCAACAGTAATGTTAATGAAATGTTAATTACAACAAACTTGTCATGCTCCCAAACAGTGACCCCCCCCCCCCCCCCACGCCCCCGCCCCCCCCCCCCACCCCTATATATTATCTCGGAGGTCAAGGTAATCAGGCTGCTATGTTTACAGGCTGTTCCATTGGGCGCCCCCGTATGCAACGTTCTGCGTTTCAATACACTAGTAGTCACGTGACAAACAATTAAGTCATTGCTTACGTCATATAGCTTGCGCTGTATGACGTCAAACGTTCTCAGCTTGTTCAAGATGCTTATTAATGTTATAATATACTTTGACCTCCGAGATAATATATAGCGCCCCAACAATAGCGTAAACCATGGGGTTATTGTTGTGTTAGACTCGAAATAATAAATACGTACCTGTATTTTATCGATGAATAAAATACAGTTAGTCGTTCGGATGCGGGTAATTAAATCACTCGTTATTCTTAAATAACATACGCTGTCTCTCTTCTTTGTGTATATGAAAGACTGCGGAGGTCCATTCGCAACATCTCGTGTTAGAATCTACATAAAATACAGCTGTTTCATTAATTCCCCGCGTATATTTCATCCATTGGAAGCGCTACGTTACATGACGTCACGTCGCAAAGACAAACTCAACAGTAATTTTAATGAAATGTTAATTACACAGTCAACATCAACATACGTGTGTGTGTAGTTGTAGTTGTAGTTGTAACAAACTTGCCATGCTCCCAAACCTCGCACTCCCCCCCCCCCCCCCCCCACCCCCGATATAAACCCATCATATGCATCAGTTGACCAGGGGCGTAGCCAGAGCCTATTGGAGAAAACGCCCTGGGGGAGGGTGCGGGAGTGGTGTCCCCCTCCTGGTGGTGGGGGTCCTGGAAATTTTTGAGATTTGAGTGCAATTTCGGAGGTTTGTGGCTTCATTTGAGCAAGATTTTGTCATTAAGTGTGTTTTTAAAAATAGTGCCACACCCCCTACCCACCTTCAATTTTTATTTCTGATTTTAAAAACTAAGCGCTTTTATTTTTTCACATTCGATTTTCTAGAGTACGCCCGGGCGTACATGATTATGCCTGGCTACGCCCCTGAGTTCACATAACATTAATAAGCATCTTGAACAAGCTGAGAACGTTTGACGCCATACAGCGCCAGCTATATGACGTAAGCAATCACTTAATTGTTTGTCACGTGACTACTAGTGCATACCGCACAGAACTTTGCATACGGGGGCGCCCAATGGAACAACATGTAAACACAGCAGCCTGATTACCTTGACCTCAAAGATAATAGAGTGCTAACGCACACGTTATTTAATTACTACGCATCCGAATTGAATTGAACTGAATGTTGTAACGGCTCATCAACACAGTATAGGTTATTCAGAGCCGCCCCAGAGAGAGGGGAAGGATACATAGGAAACCGGGAACCTGGCCTACTCGTATATCAAATAGATTCCAATGGTTCTTTAACGTGCTCGGAGGATAGACCGATACACGGGAACGCCCGGTTTACGTCCCCATCCGACGGACGAGGCTAAGGTAAAGTGTCTTGCCCAAGAACACACCGACGGACTACGCATCCGCATCCGAACTCCTAACTGTATTTTATTCACCAATAAAACACAGGTACGTATTTATTATTTCTTAAATAGTGACTGGAAAAACTGTTTCCCTGTCCGCGGCGTTTTGAATGAACACAAGATATGTATGTTGTTGTTTTAAAACATTGTATGGAGGTAAATGAGGTGTTTCTTTCCGTCTCTTGACATAAATGAAAGAAAATAAATGTTTTATTTATACCCAACAGCTTCGTTCGTGATACATATGAAATAAAATAAAGGCAACACAATACAAATACATGTATTTGATATTATAAAGCTAAATAGCGCAGAACATGCTTCGTGACACTGTTATTCACGGGTACTAAACATTGACTCTAGCTCGTTTTGGAGATATATGGAAACGAGAGTCAATAACACTTCCGAGGTAGAGAAAGGGACATAAAAAACACACACAATAAACAGTGAGTTTAACTCGTTATTTTTCATAATATTATTAAAATATTTATTTCAAAAATCGGGGAATCCTATTCCAATTATTTGTGTTCAAACCATGTTCATGTTACAAAACTATTGCCAATTATTATTTAATGTTACGCCTAGGTATTTTATAAGAGAATGAGGTCTTCGACAGACCGCATTTTTCGGTGCATATTTGTATTTGTTCATGAAAGTCAGATGTGTGTATATGTGGATATGAAAAACCCATCATGTATGCATAACACAGTATTATAATTTAATATCAGAAAACAGTGTATAGCGGATTTATCGTCAATTTGGCTTAGAGGAAGATCCGGAGTCAGGGTCAATGACACGGAGCTAGCGTCAATGCTAGGTGCATTCGATAATCCATATTAATTGCCACGGTACCATGTACGATATTAGCCGACTAACCTTTGAGACACTAGCACTTCAACCCTAAATATAATTAAAAACTAGAGTTGTTTTTTTGAGAAAAACAGATGTCTCCCCTCATTGCACAACCTAGTTAAAATAAGTTTGATAGTGGATAGTGCGCAACCTTGTTAAGATATGTTTGGAAGTAGATAGTGAACATTTTGGATAACATTACGGATTTGTAGAAAAGTGTTTTTATGTAACAAGAAAAGACAAAATCAATAGTAAAACTAGAAAATATGTCCATGTGACACGGATGAACCACTGTAGCGCTGTCAGTCACATACAATAAAACTTCAGTGTAGTTAACTTAATCCAAAAAGTACGTCAAGGTCATTCATATTGACCTGGTTGTGGGAGGAACGTATTAATTTCAATCCAACATTGGGTTTAGGAAGAGTAGCGGCGAAAACAATTTAAATTTAAAATGCCAAAGGACCGTAACTCCGTCACAAATTATTGAAATGAAACGCACAAGGGATATCCAGAACGAGACATCATACCCATGCTTCCTACCAAGTTTCATCAAAATCCAACAAGCGCTTTAGGAGGAGCAGCAGTGACAAGAAATTTAAACTTGAAATGACAAAGGGTCATAACTCCATCAAAAATCATCGAACCGGAACATAAACACGATATGCACAACTAGGCATCAAACCAATGCCCTACCAAGTTTCGTCGAAATTCAACATGCCGTTCAGAAGGTGTCGAGGTGACACCAAATTTAAAGATAAAATTTCATGAAAAATCATCGAACCGGAACACAAACGCGATATGCTTCATGCCAACTTCTTTCAATAATCCAACAAGCGGTTTAGGATGAGTAGTGTCAACAACAAATTTAAAGTGAAAATGTCAAAGGGTCATAACTCCTTAAAAAATCATCGAACCGGAACACAAACGCGATATGCACGACTAGACATTATACCGATGCTTCCTGTAAATTTTCGGCGAAACTACAAGCGGTTTAAGAGGAGTAGCGGCGACAACATTTGTGACAGACGTACAGACAGACGGACGGACGGACACAGTAAAAACAATATGAACATAAAAAGTAAAAAAATAAATAAACAAGAAATATCACTGTAAGTGACAAATGCCCCCAAGTGTCCTTTGACCTCTAAGTATGACCTTGACCTTGGAGCCATGGACCTGGATGTTGTGCACGACACGTCGTTTGGTTGTGGGGAGCACTTGTGCCAAGTTATTTGAAAATCCGTCCAGGCATACAAAAGTTATTGACCGAACACGATTTGACCTTTGACCTCTAAGTGTGACCTTGACCTTGGGGCCTCAGACCTGGATTTTGTGCGCGACACATCGTCTTGTTGTGGTGAGCACTTGTGCCAAGTTATTTGAAAATCCGTCCATGAATGCCAGAGTTATTGACCGGACACGATTTGATTTTTGACCTCCAACTGTGACCTTGACCTTGAATACCTAGGTTTTGCGCGCAACACATCGTCTTGTTATGGTGATCACTTGTGCCAAGTTATTTAAAAATCCCTGAAGGGGTTGTGACGTTACGGTCCGGATACGAATTTGCATACCTGTTTTTGACCTATGAACTGCAAGTGTGACCTTGACCTTTGAGGTACGGACCTGGGTTTTGCGCGCGACACATCGTCTTGTTATGGTGATCACTTGTGCTAAGTAATTTAAAAATTTCTGCAGGGGTTGTGACGTTACGGTCCGGACACGAAAATGCGTACCTGTTTTTGACCTATGAACTGCAAGTGTGACCTTGACCTTTGAGGTACGGACCTGGGTATTGCACGCGACACATCGTCTTGTTATGGTGATCACTTGTGCCAAGTTAATTAAAAATCCCTGCAGGGGTTGTGACGTTACGGTCCGGACACGAAATTGCGTACTTGTTTTTGACCTATGAACTGCAAGTGTGACCTTGACCTTTGAGGTACGGACCTGGGTATTGCGCGCGACACATCGTCTTGTTATGCTAATTACTTGTGCCAAGTGAATTAATAATCCATGCAGGGGTTTTGAAGGTACAGTCCGGACATGAACTGCGGAATGATGGACGGAATCCAGACAGACGGACGGTGCGATTACTATATGCCCTCGAAACTTTTCCAACTCTATATATAAACACAGGGTAACGAAGATAGTTCGCATCAAAAATACACGCATTGTTCTATTGATTACAAGAGTAAGTTTGAGTACCCCATATTGCTGAGCCATAAGCTACAATAGCTAGTTTAGTTGAAGAGCTAGGAATGGGATTAACAATATATTTACCCATTCAGTGGGAATAATACCAGTATTATAATAAGCATTAAAAATAATATGTTGAATGCAATATTACGAAATATTTCAGTTGGTATTCCATCTATACTGCTTGCTTTATCTGTTTTGGAATTAAAATTGCTTTTTGTATCTCAGTTACAGAAATTCCATTTTCAACTTCAGGAATAGATTCATTATTTGTTATATTTTCATTATCGTGTGTTTCTTCTTCTTCTTTTTTTTATTTTTCTTTAATAATATTTACATCTCAAACGGTTTCAGGACTATCGAATGCATCTAGCATTGACGCTAACTCCGTGTCATTCAGCTCCGGATCATTGACTCTACCTCTTACCCAACATTTTACAATAACTCCACTGTACACCGTTTTCTGATATTAAATTATAATACTGTATAATGATTACACGATGGGCTTTTCATTTCCACGAATACACACATCTGACTTTCATGAATAAATACAAATATGCACCGAAAAGTGCGATCTGTCGAAGAAAACACACAGACCTCCCACTCATATACAATACCTAGGCGTAAAATTAAACAATAATTGGCGATATTTTTGCAACATGAACATGTTTTGAACACATATAATTATATAATTGGAATAGCATTCCCCGATTTTTAAATAAATCGTTGTATTAATGATATAATGAAAAATAACGAGTTGAACTCACTCTCTGCTAGGTTTTTTTTTTGTCCTTGTCTCTACGTCGGAAGTGTCATTGCCTCTCGTTTCCATATTTCACCAAAAAGAGCTAGAGGCAATGTTTAGTACCCGTGTTATTGAAAGACCCAGGAACAAAGTCAGTAGTCATAGTAGACTCTATTTACCTTGATAAAGGTGAACGCACAACAATGTCCATAATAACAAGACTGGATAGGCTGCCATCTTGTATTGTGTCCAGGTGTCCAGGTGACACGGTGCTCGCGTTAGTAATGCGTTAAGATAACCCATGTGATGGGAGATAAGACTATAACGACAGATGACATATGTCAGACAGATCAAGACAGCATATAATTGACGACCCTCGGACGGAATTATCGAGATATAGCATATAATTGACGACCCTCGGTCGGAATTATCGAGATATAGCATTAAATTGGCGATCCGTGGTCAAAAGGATGCTTTTCGGTCGGATTGATCCAGATAGTATTGAACAGGCGATCCATGGTCGGAATTATCCAGATATAGCATTAAATTGGTTCAAAATGATCCAGATATATAGCATTACATTGGTGATCCGTGGTCAAAATGATCCCGATAGTATTAAATATAGCTCCGCGGTCAAAATGATCCAGATAGTATTTCATTGGTGTCCCTCGGTTGAAATTAACCAGCTAGCAATTAATACGTGCTCCTCGGTCAATATGATATATACCTAGTGGAATTATAAAAAGTATACTTAACTGATTGTCTAATTCCCATCCATAGGGACACACTTTACGTCTAATGCTCTATAGGATAGGAGCTAACATCAGTTTGTTGGTACAGGGTCTGTCTCATTCGCTGTACCTGGAAATTAATTTCTGATCAAATGAAAGACAACTCGTACTGGCACATATCGGTGTCTTCCTGAAATCCCCACTTTTCACTTGAAACACCCACAAAAAAAAAGTGGGTGTTTTGTTTCAGGAATTTTGCTTTTTCCAATTAACACCTTCCTACGGTCAAATTATAGCTATAGTCTGTTTCTTAGGATGATTTAATAAAACAACACAAGTTTTTTTATACATTTATATCATCTTTTTTTGGATAATTTAATGGATTTTATTTAATATTATAATGTTAACTTATAAAAATCTTCTTTTTTTACATTAAAACAGGCAATATTATAATTGAACATTAATAAATTAATTATAGTTTTCTTCTTTTTTTTCAGGGAATATGAAAATTAGAAAGTTTTTTTATACATTTATATCATCTTTTTTTGGATAGTTTAATGGATTTTATTTAATATTATAATGTTAACTTATAAAAATCTTCTTTTTTTACATTAAAACAGGCAATATTATAATTGAACATTAATAAATTAATTACACAAATGAAACTAAATTATATCAGTATCAATTTATATAAAAATTAATGGTCTTGTATCTTGTTTTTAATACATTAATTATCGCCTTTAATATACTCAAATAAATATTTCTTTGTTTAGATATTGCTCAGTTGAATTTATATGAAACATCAAAGTATTCAAAAAGATAAACAGTAAACTTAAATACCAATAAATTAACACTATTGATTGCAAACTGTTAATCTTATTTCTTTAATAACATCATCATCGTGTATCAATTATCAGTTTTAATTAAGAAAACTGCTTGCAAACTGTTAATCTTGTCTTTTTCAATGTATCAATTATCAGTTTTAAACTATAACTAATATATTTTAAAAAAAGATCAAAGAAACCTAATTAATCTTAATTAATTGATATAAACTGTTATACTTTGATTTAATAATAATAATAATAATTAATTGGCAATAATGATTATTTAATATCAATATTAATTTATGATCCTATAGGTAAAACAGACTATAGTCCGTAACCATGGGTTACATAAATTAAAAGTGGGTGTTTCAGGAAATTGAAAATTTAAAAAGTGGGGGTTTCAGGAATATGAAAATTAGAAAGTGGGTGTTTCAGGCATAAACCCATATATCAATAAACGGTTCAGGAGTATTTGTTTGTGATTTAGTTCATAAATAAAATAGCAGATGTATTTACCAATTCCATTAAGTTGGTTGGTTGGTTAAATGGTGTTTTACATCATTTGCAGCATATTTTAGGCTAAATATGACAGCCGAGTTTTACTGTAAACCTCCCGTTATCCGTACTAATTCATATTGATCTACCTTTGTTATTATTATATTACTTTTTATCACATACTTCCCTATTAATACGTTGTTTTTGAATAAACGATACGACATAGACCCAGCTAGTCATATCCATCAGGATTTCGTTGCCGGGCAATATAGAGAATACTACATGCGTATTTTCATATCACACCCTATATCAGGCCTGAGACGCCATATCAGCCCGAGAGCTTTAGCTATATCTAAACATTTTTTTTCTCCCTGGAAAACAGCGTCCATTAAGGTAAATAGAGACCATTGAACTTGGGATGAACTGACAGACCTTGTTAACAAATAATATGTATCAGTGGGAAAACAACGATAATAGTGATAATTAAACCAACATTAATTATACCTCTTGAAAAAAAAGATCATTTGAGGGATCAGGCTAGTAATTTGCACACCTTCCTACTTTAATTCAAATGACTGACAGTTTGCATGATGGGGTTTTTCCCAACAATTAGCGATAACTATTGTCTCCATAGAATAACAGAAAGTGTACGTGTGACCTCCGATAGGGATGATTAACAAGAGGCACTTGAGTTTGTATCGCTATGCTGGTTTAAATCTGGTGTCAAGGTTTTAAAAATACTTTTATCTCAATCATAAAGTGTACACACTAGTAATTTCTAAATAACACTTCAGGCTTTGATTACCAGAACAGAACGGAACGAAACATATTATTTATTTATGAATACTATTACCAATCGCTCAATATAATTTTCGTTTATGCTCATGTGCTGTCTTCATGCTAGTGTGTGTGAGGGCTGGCGTGGCGCAGTCGTTAGCGCGGCTGATTTGTAACTAGAGGCCCCGGGTTCAATCCTCCGTGGTGCCACTGAAACTCGGTGTGTTCTTTCTTGGGCAAGACAGTTTTCTCTTAGCCGCCCCCATCCGTCTAACGTAAACCGGGCGGTCCCGTGTATCGGTCTATCCTCCGAGCGTCCCCATCCGTCTGACGACGTAAACCGGGCGGTCCCGTTTATCGGTCTATCCTCTGAGCACGTTAAAGAACCATAGGAATCTATTCGATAATAAGAGTAGGGCACGGTTCTCGGATTTCTATGTATGGCCCTCTCTCGGGGCTCTGGGCTCTAAATAACATATACTGTGTTGACGAGCCGTTAAACAACATGCAATTCAATTCATGCTAGCGTGGGGCCTTCAGTGACTCATTCCATTTTAGATAGTACAGCCCTCTTGGGCCATTGTTTAGCTCTACTGATCGAAGGCCAGGTGAGCTAATAAGATGGTACTTCGGTCAGTACAGTAGACCTTATGGGATGGTACGATGATTCGTTAAGACAATAGGACATTCATTATTCATCAGATCTTTACTAACCTGGCCAGATTGTTGATATCAATAAAAGCTCGGGCATATCTTAAAAACAGCTAGAATGGATTAGTAGTACTGGTATTATGGCCCTATATTTTGTTGCATAGGCTTTATTTCGCTTTGTTAAAGACTGGCTTCTTCGTACTAGTATTTATCCGATATTAGCTTGTGGAGATAAATAACAGCATGGACAAGTTTGTAAACCACCTAGACGGATAAGTAAAACTAGAGTTATGGCCCTTAATTAAGTTATTGAAATGTATATTTTATATATTTTGTTGTAATAGCACTTAAGCTCCTTTACCCGACTTATTTTTGGCAGGATGTTAATATCATTTAAATTCGGGTTGCGTTTGAAAACTACACATATCTCAAAGTATTTCTGTGATTTTAAATAATTAAAGGGCCTGAACTCTAAAGCAATAACAAATCATATAATTTACTGTATTTTAAACACAGATCTAACAACAAAGCTGTATTTGATCTTTACCAAACTCGGCCTGATAGCTGATATCAATGAATGCTCGCACAAGTTTAGAAAACCAGCTAGATCGGAATGGTAACATAAAGGTTGTGGCCCTTGATTAATTTGAAAAGGTTAAATTATAGCTACTTTGTTTATATCCGATCTTTACCAAACTTGGTTAGAGGGTTAAATATACTTACACTCAGGGGATCATAGTGAAACCTCTGTGCCTCTTGTTTACTATTATATCAACACTCTTAAAACGTTATACAATAGTATCCCTTATCTAACAATGACCTTTATTGTTTTTAAGGTGATTAGGAGGTCAAATGTCATTTTGACCTGATCATATTCTTTCCTGGCTGTTATTCTTTTTGACCCACAATCTTGACACTTCATACGAATAGTGCTCTGGGTTAAACAAAAAAAAATCAGTTTTTGTCAGAAGGTCAAGATCATATTGACATGACAACTAGAAACATAACCTTAGTAAACAGGAGTATAATGCACGGTTGTAATCGAAATCACTAATCATTATAGCTCCTCCAGACTCTCCATGCAGACCCTGACTGTTGACTGCCATTATGGTTGGTTTTGGAAAGAAAATGCCAGGACTATGGCCCTGTTTTATATGTTTAAAGCATGGTTTTTCACAAAATACTAATTGTTTTGTTTCAGTTACTTTTCTCCCGCCAATACCAAACCTATTGCTCCATTGAAGTGTTCAAATGGTTTGGTATAATCTTAAACCCCAAATATCGAAAACCCATGTTACTAAGTATACATACATTATGTAAAATGGTTTGGTATAGAGTCCTAAAACCCCAAACATCGAAAAACCCAAATATCGATAATGTATACTTAGTAACATGGGTTTTAGATATTTGGGGTTTTAATGTATACTTGTAACATGGGTTTTCGATATTTGGGGTTTTAATTATACTTAGTAACATGGGTTTTCGATATTTGGGGTTTTGTATAGAGTCCTGTATATTTAGTAAGATGGGTTTTCGATATTATTTTTTTTAGTAACATGGGTTTTCGATATTTGAAAATGGTTATAAAAATCGCTAGAGTATAAAGTTGCATTAGCACCAGGGGGTTAACCCAGAGTAAGCCTTGTTACTAAATATAGATTTCTTTGTTTGACTTTGGCGGGAAAAGTTGAATGACCACACCTAAAGGTTTAACCCTTAACCCTTTACTCTGCATAACCCCGGAAGGTAAAACAAGGGTTAACCCTTCACCCTTAACCCAAGTTAACTCTGAAGGTTAACCCTCAAGGGTTAACCCTTAAGCCTTTACTCTAGTTAACACACAAGGTTAACCCAGTAGGTTAACCCTTCACGCTTTACCCAAGTTAAATCCGAAGGTTAACCTTCATGGGTAAAGGGTGAAGGGTTAACCTACAGGGTAAACTTGGGTAACGGGTGCTGGGTTAACCTACTGGGTAAACTTGGGTAAAGGGTGATGGGTTAACCTAGTGGGTTAACCTTCGGAGTTAACTTGGGTAAAGTGTGAAGGGTTAACCTACTGGGTTAACCTTGTGGGTTAACTAGAGCAAAGGGTTAAGGGTTAACCCTTCAGGGTTAACTTGGGTAAAGGGTGAAGGGTTAACCTACTGGGTTAACCTACTTGGTTAACTTGGGTAAAGGGTGAAGGGTTAACCTAGTGGGTTAACCTTCGGAGTTAACTTGGGTAAAGGGTGAAGGGTTAAGAGTTAGGGATTAACTAGAGTAAAGGGTTAAGGGTTAACTTGGGTGAAGGGTTAACCTACTAGGTAAACTTGGTTAGTGGGTTAACCTTCGGAGTTAACATGGGTAAAGGGTTAACCTACTGGGTTAACTAGAGTAAAGTGTTAAGGGTTAACCTTAGGAGTTAACTTGTGTATAGGGTGAAGGGTTAACCTTGTGGGTTAAATAGAGTAAAGGGTTAACCTTTGGAGTTAACTTGGGTAAAGGGTGAAGGTTTAACTTACTGGGTTAACCTTTTGTGTTAACTAGAGTAAAGGGTTAAGGGTTAACTAAGAAATACAGCACACATGAACTTGAAATCTCAAAGGGAAGAAACTCCCTAATAGTAAATTACTGCATATTCCGAAGTTGTACCTATGTAGAGGGGCCAGGCCCGTTTATGCCAGAGGTAAAAACCCATTTTATGTATGTTTTGTCCTCCTGCATAAACTACTTCATTATATACAAATAACAGCTGGGATATTTTTTTTAAATGATCAGGTCAGTGACATTGAAATGATAACTGGATTTTCTGTGTTTTATTCAATATGACATGAAAATGAATAATGCTTATAAAATAAGGACAGTGAAAGTCACCTGCTATGAACTAATGCCTTTAAGTTTTTGACATTGATCTTTATAATACTAACCTTAAAACTATTATCATCGTATGACAAAAAGCAATGCTCCTATACAGTTTCATAGCTGTGTCCATAGGACACGGATGCCCCCAATTGGGTCACTATGCCATAGCATTTTGATAATGAACATAAACATTGATAAACACGTTCAACTTAGGTGCGCATCTTCACTTGCTGGTCAACATTCTTGTAAAGTTTCAGTTACCATGGGTTAAATAGTTATGGAGGATCATGCAACACAAGTTTTTCAGCCCTATTTTGACTAAGTCAAGGGACACAACTCTGTGGTTCTCAGTCCAAAACAAAAACGAAAACACAGGTGCGCATCTCCACTTGCTGATCAACATTCCTGTAAAGTTTGGCGACCGTGGGGCGCGACACAAGTTTTTCAGCCCCTATTTTGACTAAGTCAAGGGCCATAATTCTGTAGTTCTTGGTCCAAACCCAGGTGCACATCTTCACTTGCAGGTCAACATTCCTGTAAAGTTTGGCGACCGTGGGTTAAACAGTAATGGAGGAGGGCGCGACACAAGTTTTCAGCCCCTATTTTGACTAAGTCAAGGGCCATAACTCTGTAACCCAGGTGCGCATCTTCACTTGCTGGTCAACATTCCTGTAAACTTTGGCGACCGTGGGTTAAATAGTAATGGAGGAGGTCGTGACAAAAGTTTTTTTGACATACGGACGGACAAGTGCAAATCTATATGCCCCTGCAAGTGGGGGCATAAAAACAAAAACAAGAGGTCAATGACCTTGAAGCTCTACTGATAGATTATTGATAGCTAGATCAGCCATGGGAACCTGTGAAGTTTTATGAAAATAGGACCGTGCTATTTCAGAGAAGTAGTCACAAGTTTTTCCTATATAACTCTATGCAAACAAAGATGGCCGCTGGTGGCCATGTTTGAAATGGAATCAAAAGAATTTTGTTTAGGACCAACTACATGTCATGCCAGTCATTTTAGTAAAGGTTCCACATCAATACCTCTTCTGGTTTTCGAGAAGTTGTGGCCACAAAGTTGTATTTTTAAAATCTTTTTATAGTTATGATGGCCATCTTGAATTTCCGGACGACCTGAAATGTTGCTAGGATCAACTAGACATCAATAGCAACATTCCTGTGAAGTTTCATGAAAATCCGTCTAGTGGTTTCAGAGGAGTAGACGCTACAAGTTTTACTATATAACTCTATGTAAACAAAGACGGCCACTGCAGCTATGTTTAATGTCGAATCAAAATGATTTTCAACAAGGACCATGTCATGCTGATCATTTTAGAAAAAGTCCCATATCAATATCACTTATATTTTTCAAAAAGTAGCCACTACAAATTAGTTTTTTAAAAATCTATTTTTAGGTGAGGCGGCCATCTCGAATTTCCGGCCGAGCTGAAATGTTGCTAGGATCAACTGGATATCAAGAGCAACATTCCTGTGAAGTTTCATAAAAATCCGTCAAGTTGTTTCAGAGGTGTAGTCGCTACAAGTTTTTCCTATATAACACTTAGTAAACAAAGATGGCCGCTGGTTAGGACCAACACGAACAAGTATATGTCGCACCCGTCATTTTGGTAAAGGTTCCAATTCAATATCACTTACGGTCTTTCAGAAGTAGTCGCCACAAAGTCACATTTTTACAATCTATTTTTAGCGGTGGAGGCCATCTTGAATTTCCTATCGACCTGAATTTTTGCTAGGATCAACTAGTCATCAATGGCGACCATGTTTGACATCCATCAAAATGAACTTTGGTTAGGACCAACTACATGTCATGCCAGTTGGTTTGGTAAAGGATCCAAATCAATAACACTATGGATTTTAGTCTAAGTAGTCGCCACAAAATCACATTTTTAAAATCTATTTGTAGCCGTGTCGGCCATCTTGAATTTGCTAGGATCAACTAGACATCAAGAGCAACATTCCTGTGAAGTTTCATGAAAATCTGTCTAGTAGTTTCAGAGGAGTAGGCACCACAAGATTTTCCAATATAACTCTATGTAAACAAAGATGGCTGGCGGCCATGTTTGATAAGCAATCAAAATTATTTTTGGTTAGGACCAAGTACGTCGTAGCAGTCATTTTGGTAAAGATTCCAATTCGATATCACTTACGATTTTTGAGAAGTAGTTGCCACAAAGTAGCATTTTTAAAATATATTTTTAGCAGTGGAAACCATCTTGAATTTCCTACAGACCTGAATTTTTGATATGATCAACTAGACATCAAGAGCAACATTCCTGTCAAGTTTCATGAAATTCCATAAGTAGTTTCAGAGGAATAGTCGCCACAAGTTTTTCCCGTATAACTCTATGTAAACAAAGATGGCCACTGGCGGCCATGTTTGATATCCAATCAAAATGAACTTGGTTAGGACAAACTATATGTTGTGCCAGTCATTTTGGTAAAGATTCCATGGTGGCCATCTTGAATTTCCGGGCGACCTGAATTTTTGCTAGGATCAACATAAACATTAAGAGTTACATTCCTGTGAAGTTTCATGAAAATCCGTCCAGTAGTTTCAGAGGAGTACGTAGTCGCCACAAAAAAAAGATTACGGACAGACAGACGGACGTGCGGAGGGATGATTGACGCCGCACTATGGCATAAGCTCTGCTGATCTTTGATCCGTCAAGCTAAAAATGGTCCTTGAACTGAAGGTCAAGGTCATAGAATTTTTTTTAATTGAACAGGTAATCTCTTATGTAACAACTGTGCGAATATCAACCCAATCAGTTTGATACTATTCAAGTTATAGTGTGTTAGAAACCCTGGGACAAAATTCTTAACAAAATTTACCTTTTCAATCAAATGTGACCTTAGCCTGAAGGTTAAAGTCATGGAAACATTGGTATTCATAATTTTCCAATGCAGAGATGTTGAGATTTTAAATTATTTTCAGTAGGTGATAAAATTTGTGTTATGCGGTTTTTATCCTTATGTTCTAGAGTAAAAAGTTGATAATTTTGATTTTGAAAGATACATATATTGAAACAATTTCCATGAATGTGCATGAACTACGCAGGGTTTTAAAAGAATCACACTGTAGATACCATAATTTTAACAGTAAACTTGAAGACCCAGTTTATCACCTACCAGAATGTATTGGTATGTCTTATTTCTGGTCACTGATTGGTCAGTTTTTTTTGATGATGCTCTATCAAAATCATGAATTGTTGTATAACTAATCATAAATTGTTGTATAACTAATCATGAATTGTTGTATAACTAATCATGGCTTGTTGTATAACTAATCATGAATTGTTGTATAACTAATTATGCATTGTTGTATAACTAATCATGAATTGTTGTATAACTAATCATGAATTGTTGTATAACTAATGACCAAATATAAGAAATTTTTCCTATAAGTTTTTTCAAAACATGTTAACCTGAAAACAGCAGAATGATTTGATATTTGCAGTTGTTATATTTGGCAAATATGACGCCGCCCATCCACAAACCCACAGCACCTCGTCATCTAATAACCAGATTTTTCATTTGGAAATCCGGTTAAAAACAAGAGGGCCAAAATGGCCCTAAATTGATCACCTGAGGATCTTTGCATTGATGAAAAATTTGTCCTCTCGCAAATGCTGATTGAAGCTGTTTTTAAGTCTTTCCTTATGTAAGTCTATGTAAAAACATGCAAAATCTCTACATACAAACTTTTGCCCCAGGGGTTGCAACCATCTTTGACCCCAGGGATTTCAAATGAGGAAACTTGCTAGACCAGGGGTTAGTGATCATTAATAATAACAAGAGGGCCAAGATGGCCCTATATCGATCACCTGAGTAATGGTCCATTATCGAACTTCTTCGAAATCTTATGATCATATACAATCTGTGCAAGTTTGGTTGCAAGAAATGTGGCCTCTGTTGTTTACCAACATTGATATAAAGACACTGACAAAGTTTGGTAAAGATCAAAGACAAAATGAAGGTGCTATCGTGTAATCACTGGGGCATGGCCAAATGTGACCCCGGGATTACATGTAATATATGAGAGCTGTGTGCCTTGTGGTTTCAGAGAAGAAGATTTTTTAAGTTTTTCTTCTCTATACAAGTCTATGTAAAACATTTGACCCCTGGGGCAGAGCCAAATGTGATCCCAGGGTCACCATTTTAATAAACTTGGTAAAGGACCATAAGCTCATAGTAAATGCAAAATATTAAACCTCTGGCTTTTGCAGTTTCAGGGAAGAAGATTTTTTAAATTTTTCACTATACAAGTCTATGCAAAACTGTAAACCCCGAGGCGGGGCCAAATATGACCCCAGGGTCACCATTTGAACAAACTTGGTAAAGGACCATAAGCTCATAGTAAATGCAAAATATTAAACCTCTGGCTCTTGTAGTTCGGAGGAGAAGATTTTTTTTTTTTCCTATATAAGTCTATGTAAAACTGTGACCCCCGGGGCGGGGCCAAATTTGATACCAGGGTCACCATTTGAACAAACTTGGTAGAGGATCATAAGCTTATAGCAAAGGCAAACTATTGAACATCTGGCTCCAACAGTTTCAGAGAAGAAGATTTTTTTAAGTTTTTCCCTATACAAGTCTATGTAAAGCATGTGACCCCTGGGGTGGGGCCAAATGTAACCTCAGGGTCACCATTAGAACAAACTTGGTAAAGGACCATAATCTTATAGTAAATGCAAAATATTAAACCTCTGGCTCTTGTAGTTTCAGAGAAGAAGATTTTTTAAGGTTTTCCCTATACAAGTCTATGTAAAACTGTGACCCTCGGGGAGGGGCCAAATGTGACCCCAGGGTCACCATTGAACAAACTTGGTAAAGGACCATAATCTTGTAAATGCAAAATATCAAACCTCTGGCTCTTGTAGTTTCAGAGAAGAAGATTTTTTAATTATTTTTCCTATATAAGTCTATGTAAAACTTAGACCCCCGGGGTGGGGACAAATTTGACACCAGGGTCACCATTTGAACAAACTTAGTAGAGGACCATAAGCAGATGCTACATGTAGTACATGAGAGCTCTGTGCCTTGTGGTTTCAGAGAAGAAGATTTATTAAAGTTTTTTCCTATATGTCTATATGAAAAACATGCAAAATCTCAATACACAAACTTTGGACCACCGGGGCACAGTCATTTTTGACCCCGGGGACTTCATTTGAACAAACTTGATAGTCTATGCATTGGTGATCATTTTAAAAGAAAAACTGTCGAAATCTGGAGAAGATTTTTTAATGTTTCGACCATATATGGTAATGGTGGCCATCTTGGATGTCGCACTGACCTAATTTTAACAAATCTAAAAAGCATTCATCTAAGGATCATCCATGTGAAGTTTGGTCAAAATTAGCCAAGCGGTTTCTGAGGAGTCGTTTGAAGCAAAAGTTAACGACGGACGACGGACGAAGAGTGATCCCAATAAATCACCTTGAGCCTCGGCTCAGGTGATCTAATAAAGAACAAGAGGGCCTGTGGATGCCCTACAAGCTAAAATGGCTCTTATATCAAGGGGTTTCATCATTAAATTCCTTTCAATATATTTTTACAAGTTTTACAAGTGCAAAACACAACACCCTCAACTGAAATTTAAACCCACAACTCTGAAAGCTAGATCAGCATCCTGTGAAGTTCTGTGAAAATCTGTCAAGTAGTTTCAGAGTAGTCGTTACAAGTTTTTATATATAACTCTGTGTAAACAAAGATGACCGCTGGCAACCATGTTTATCGAATCAAAATAATTTTCAACAAGGACCAACATCATGTCATGCTGAGCATTTTAGAAAAAGTCCCATATCAATATCACATATAGTTTTTAAGACGTAGTCGCTACAAACATGTTTTTTAATAATTTGTTTTTAGCCGTGTCAGCCATCTTGAATTTCCGGCCAACCTGAAATTTTGCTAGGATCAACTGGACAACATTCCTGTGAAATTTCATGTAAATCGGTCAAGTAGTTTCAGAGAAGTAGTTGCTACAAGTTTTTACTATATAACTACATGTAAACAAAGATGGCCACTGGCAGCCATGTTTAATGTTGAATCAAAATGATTTTAGACAAGGACTAATATCATGTCATGCTGATCATTTTAGAAGAAGTCCCATATCAATATCACATAGTTTTCAAGAAGAAGTCGCTACAAACTTTTTTTTTTAAAAATCTATTTTTAGCTTTGGTGGCCTACTTGGATTTCACATCACCATGAATTTTTGCTAGGATCAACTAGACTTCATGGGCAACATTTCTGTAAAGTTTCATGAAAATCCATCCAGTAGTTTCAGAGGAGTAGTCGCTACAAAAAAAGTTTACGGCGGACAGATCTGATCAGTAGAGCTAACAAGAGGTCAATGACCTAGAAGCTCTACTGATTGATTTTGATTTCAGGAAGTAGTCGCTACAAACTTGTTTTTTGAAAATCTATTTTTAGCCGTGGCGGCCATCTTGAATTTCCGGCCGACCTGAAATTTTGCTAGGATCAATTAGACATCAAGAGCAACATTCCTGTGTAGTTTCATGAAAATCCGTCAAGTATTTTCAGAGTAGTAGTCGCTACAAGTTTTCAATATATAACTCTATGTAAACAAAAATGGCCACTGGCAGCCATGTTTAACATCGAATCAAAGTAATGTTCGACTCGGATAACCATCATGTCATGCTGATCATTTTAGAAAAAGTCCCATATCAATATCTCTTATAGTTTTCAAGAAGTAGTCGCTACAAACTTATTTTTTAAAACTCTATTTTTAGCTTTGGTGGCCATCTTGAATTTCCGGCAGACCTGAAATTTTGCAAGGATCAATTCATCAAGAGCAACATTCCTGTGAAGTTTCATGAAAATCCGTCAAATAGTTTCAGAGGAGTAGTCGCTACAAGTTTTCATTATATAACTCTATGTAAACAAAGATGGCCGCTGGCAGTCATGTTTAAAGTCGAATCAAAACGATTTTCAACAAGGACCAACATCATGTCATGCTGATCATTTTAGAAAAAGTCCCATATCAATATCTCTTATAGTTTTCAAGAAGTAGTCGCTACAAACTTATTTATTTTAAATCTATTTTTAGCTGTGGCGGCCATATTGAATTTCCGGTGAGCCTGAAAATTTTTTAGGATCAACTAGACATCAAGAGCAACATTCCTGTGAAGTTTCATGAACATCCGTCAAGTAGTTTCAGAGGAGTAGTCGCTACAAGTTTTTACTATATAACTCTATGTAACCAAAGATGGCCACTGGCAGCCATGTTTAACGTCAAATCAAAATAATGTTCGACTCGGATCAATATCATGTCATGCTGATCATTTTAGAAAAAGTCCCATATCAATATCACTTATAGTTTTCAAGAAGTAGTCGCTACAAACTTATTTTTTTAAAAATCTATTTTTAGCTGTGACGGCCATCTTGAATTTCTGGCAGATCTGAAATTTTGCTAGGATCAATAAGACATCAAGAGCAACATTCCTGTAAAGTTTCATGAAAATCCGCCAAGTAGTTTCAGAGGAGTAGTCGCTACAAGTTTTTACTATATAACTCTATGTAAACAAAGATGGCCGCTGGCAGCCATGTTTAACGTCGAATCAAAACGATTTTCAACAAGGACCAACATCATGTCATTCTGATCATTTTAGAAAAAGTCCCATATCAATATCACTTATAGTTTTCAAGAAGTAGTCGCTACAAACTTGTATTTTAAAACTCTATTTTTAGCTTTGGCGGCCATCTTGGATTTCACATCAACATGAATTTTTGCTAGGATCAACTAGACTTTATGGGCAGCATTTCTGTAAAGTTTCATGAATATCCATCCAGTAGTTTCATAGAAGTAGTCGCTACAAATAAAAGACAGACTGACGGACGGACGGACGGACGGACGGCCGGCCGGACGGACGCCACACCACGGCATAAGCTCTGCTGATCTCTGATCAGTCGAGCTAAAAATGAAAAATAAAAACAAACAAGAGGTCAATGACCTTGAAGCTCTACTGATTGATTTTGATTTCAGGAAGTAGTCGCTACAGACTTGTTTTTTGAAAATCTATTTTTAACCGTGGCGGCCATCTTGAATTTCCGGCCGACCTGAAATTTTGCTAGGATCAATTAGACATTAAGAGCAACATTCCTGTGAAGTTTCATGAAAATCTGTCAAGCAGTTTCAGAGGAGTAGTCGCTACAAGTTTTCATTATATAACTCTATGTAAACAAAGATGGCCGCTGGCAGCCATGTTTAACGTCAAATCAAAACGATTTTCGACAAGGACCAACATCATGTCATACTGATCATTTTAGAAAAAGTCCCATATCAATATCTCTTATAGTTTTGAAGAAGTAGTCGCTACAAACTTATTTATTTTAAATCTATTTTTAGCTGTGGCGGCCATCTTGAATTTCCGGCCGACCTGAAATTTTTCTAGGATCAACTAGACATCAAGAGCAACATTCCTGTGAAGTTTCATGAACATCCGTCAAGTAGTTTCAGAGGAGTAGTCGCTACAAGTTTTTACTATATAACTCTATGTAACCAAAATGGCCACTGGCAGCCATGTTTAACGTTGAATCAAAATAATTTTCCATAAGGATCAACATCATGTCATGCTGATCATTTTAGAAAAAGTCCCATATCAATATCACTTATAGTTTTCAAGAAGTAGTCGCTACAAACTTGTATTTTAAAACTCTATTTTTAGCTTTGGCGGCCATCTTGGATTTCACATCAACATGAATTTTTTCTAGGATCAACTAGACTTCATGGGCAACATTTCTGTAAAGTTTCATGAAAATCCATTCAGTAGTTTCAGAGGAGAAGTTGCTACAAAAAAAGTTTACGTACGGACAGACAGACGGAAGGACGACGGACACCGCACCACAGCATAAGCTCTGCTGATCTCTGATCAGTAGAGCTAAAAACATTCACCTAAGGATCATCCATGTGAAGTTCGGTCAAAATTGACCAAGCTGTTTCTGAGAAGAAGATTTTTTAAAAAAAAATCCCTATGTAAGTCTTTGTAAAACATGTGACCATTTGAACAAATTTGGTAAAGGACCATAAGCTTATATTAAATGCAAAATATTAAACCTCTGGCTCTTGTAGTTTCAGAGAAGATTTTTAAGTATTTCCCTATAGACATCTATATAAAACATGTGACCCCTGGGGCAGGGCCAAATGTGACCCAAGGGTCACCATTTGAACAAACTTGGTAGAGGACCATAAGCTTATAGTAAATGCAAAATATTAAACCTCTGGCTCTTGCAGTTTCAGAGAAGATTTTTTAAAAAAAAATCTTATATAAGTCTATGTAAAATTGTGACCCCTGTTGCGGGGCCAAATTTGACCCCAGTGTCACCATTTGAACAAATTTAGTAGCGGTCCATAAGCTGATGCTACATGTAAAACATGAGAGCTCTGTGCCTTATGGTTTCAGAGAAGAAGTATTTCCTATACAAGTCTATGAAAAACATGCAAAACCTCAATATGCAAACTTTGGACCCCCGGGGCATGGCCATTTTTGACTGCGGGGACTTTATTTGAATAAACTTGATAGTCTAGGCGTTGGTTATCATTTTAAAAGAAAAACTGCCGAAATCTGTCCAGCGGTTCTTGAGAAGAGGATTTTTTAAAGTTTCGACCATATATGGTAATGGTGGCCATCTTGGATGTCGCGCTGACATAATTTTAACAAAATCTAAAAAGCAGTTATCTAAGGATCATCCACGTGAAGTTTGGTCAAAATTAGCCAAGTGGTTTCTGAACAGAAGTTGTTTGAAGCAAAAGTTAACGACGACGGATGGACGACGGACGAAGAGTGATCCCAATAGATCACCTTAAGCCTTCGGCTCAGGTGATCTAATAATAACAGGAAAACCTGAAAAAATAATAGTGAAAATTAACAATGTTTACAGTAAACACGTAATTATGAATTTAAAGAGTAATCATGACAAATTATGAACAAGTAGAGCATGTCTGAACCATAGGGAAAACATGAGGATGAAAACACTCTAACTTTAAAATAAAGTATTTATTATTTAACTGATTAATGAATAATAAATGAACCCCACCCCCATCTCTGAATCCAGACACTGACATCAGCGTGGCAGATCCCATGAATTGAATGACAATTTAAGGAAACAATTCTCATAAATTTTCAAAGATACAGTATACGAATAATAGAATTAAAGTTTATGTAATGAACAAATTAAATACTTTTTAAATACACTTATTTTCTTATGTATAACAGATGTTCACTGTCAATCAGTTCACATGTAGCTGAGTTTTCTTGCAATCCAAAACGAATGATAGATAACCTTATTAGGGTCAACGGTTTGTAGCTAATGTCTTGGATCAATCATCAACAAATTTGATCAAATCCAGTTTGCAGCTGTTGTCACTTGTGTTTAGGTTTGTAATAAACATGGTCTGTTAGGTTACCCTTTTATCTATCTATCCCTCTGTACTGCTGATGGGTAAGTTCAAGCAGGTTTTTCTATATACTAGTATTCAACTAATCACCAAATACGACATTTATCACAGGTAACAATCAAAACTAGTCTTTAGGATCAATCACAACTTTGATTTTGCAGTCTCTGTATCTTCATCATTAACAATGTCATCCTTCCAGGTGTATGCTGGTATCTTGTTATGCTCTGAAAAAAAAAATGAACAAAAAGATCAACACCAACAATGGACTTATCATAACAGCCATGGATGCAGACAATCCCAAACCAGAGACATAATAAACAACTTCTTAAATGACTGCCCGAACACATGGAGATTTGACTTCTCATAGCAGTCATGAATACAGACAATCCCAAACACATGACAATTTGACTTCTCATAGCAGTCATGAATACAGACACTCCCAAACACATGGCAATTTGACTTCTCATAGCAGTCACGAATACAGACAATCCCAAACACATGGTGATTTGACCTCATAGCAGTCATGAATACAGACAATCCCAAACACATGGTGATTTGACCTCATAGCAGTCATGAATACAGACAATCCCAAACACATGACAATTTGACTTCTCATAGCAGTCATGAATACAGACAATCCCAAACACATGGCAATTTGACTTCTCATAGCAGTCATGAATACAGACAATCCCAAACACATGACAATTTGACTTCTCATAGCAGTCATGAATACAGACACTCCCAAACACATGGCAATTTGACTTCTCATAGCAGTCATGAATACAGACAATCCCAAACACATGGCAATTTGACTTCTCATAGCAGTCATGAATACAGACAATCCCAAACACATGGCAATTTGACCTCATAGCAGTCATGAATACAGACAATC
Organism: Cyrtodaria siliqua; assembly: GCA_037043455.1. Lineage (NCBI taxonomy): Eukaryota > Metazoa > Mollusca > Bivalvia > Adapedonta > Hiatellidae > Cyrtodaria > Cyrtodaria siliqua. The sequence goes on from JAWPHD010005200.1 coordinate 166,063, forward strand.
CCAAACACATGGCAATTTGACCTCATAGCAGTCATGAATACAGACAATCCCAAACACATGGCGATTTGACCTCATAGCAGTCATGAATACAGACAATCCCAAACACATGACAATTTGACTTCTCATAGCAGTCATAAATACAGACAATCCCAAACACATGGCAATTTGACCTCATAGCAGTCATGAATACAGACAATCCCAAACACATGACAATTTGACTTCTCATAGCAGTCATAAATACAGACAATCCCCAAACACATGGCAATTTGACCTCATAGCAGTCATGAATACAGACAATCCCAAACACATGACAATTTGACTTCTCATAGCAGTCACGAATACAGACAATCCCAAACACATGGCAATTTGACCTCATAGCAGTCATGAATACAGACAATCCCAAACACATGGCGATTTGACTTCTCATAGCAGTCACGAATACAGACAATCCCAAACACATGACAATTTGACTTCTCATAGCAGTCATGAATACAGACAATCCCAAACACATGGCAATTTGACCTCATAGCAGTCATGAATACAGACAATCCCAAACACATGACAATTTGACTTCTCATAGCAGTCATGAATACAGACAATCCAAACACATGACAATTTGACCTCATAGCAGTCATAAATACAGACAATCCCAAACACATGGCAATTTGACCTCATAGCAGTCATGAATACAGACAATCCCAAACACATGACAATTTGATTTCTCATAGCAGTCATGAATACAGACAATCCCAAACACATGGCGATTTGACTTCTCATAGCAGTCATAAATACAGACAATCCCAAACACATGGCAATTTGACCTCATAGCAGTCATGAATACAGACAATCCCAAACACATGACAATTTGACTTCTCATAGCAGTCATGAATACAGACAATCCCAAACACATGGCAATTTGACTTCTCATAGCAGTCACGAATACAGACAATCCCAAACACATGGCAATTTGACTTCTCATAGCAGTCATAAATACAGACAATCCCAAACACATGACAATTTGACTTCTCATAGCAGTCATAAATACAGACAATCCCAAACACATGGCAATTTGACTTCTCATAGCAGTCACGAATACAGACAATCCCAAACACATGACAATTTGACTTCTCATAGCAGTCATGAATACAGACAATCCCAAACACATGGCGATTTGACCTCATAGCAGTCACGAATACAGACAATCCCAAACACATGGCGATTTGACCTCATAGCAGTCACGAATACAGACAATCCCAAACACATGGCAATTTGACCTCATAGCAGTCATGAATACAGACAATCCCAAACACATGGCAATTTGACTTCTCATAGCAGTCATGAATACAGACAATCCCAAACACATGGCGATTTGACTTCTCATAGCACTCATGAATACAGACAATCCCAAACACATGACAATTTGGACTTCTCATAGCAGTCATGAATACAGACAATCCCAAACACATGACAATTTGACTTCTCATAGCAGTCACGAATACAGACAATCCCAAACACATGACAATTTGACTTCTCATAGCAGTCACGAATACAGACAATCCCAAACACATGGCAATTTGACTTCTCATAGCAGTCACGAATACAGACAATCCCAAACACATGGCGATTTGACTTCTCATAGCAGTCACGAATACAGACAATCCCAAACACATGACAATTTGACTTCTCATAGCAGTCATGAATACAGACAATCCCAAACACATGACAATTTGACTTCTCATAGCAGTCACGAATACAGGACAATCCCAAACACATGACAATTTGACTTCTCATAGCAGTCACGAATACAGACAATCCCAAACACATGACAATTTCGACTTCTCATAGCAGTCACGAATACAGACAATCCCAAACACATGGCAATTTGACTTATCATAGCAGTCACGAATACAGACAATCCCAAACACATGGCAATTTGACTCTCATAGCAGTCATGAATACAGACAATCCCAAACACATGGCGATTTGACTTCTCATAGCAGTCACGAATACAGACAATCCCAAACACATGGCGATTTGACTTCTCATAGCAGTCATGAATACAGACAATCCCAAACACAGGCGATTTGACTTCTCATAGCAGTCACGAATACAGACAATCCAAACACATGGCGATTTGACTTCTCATAGCAGTCACGAATACAGACAATCCCAAACACATGACGATTTGACTTCTCATAGCAGTCACGAATACAGACAATCCCAAACACATGACGATTTGACTTCTCATAGCAGTCACGAATACAGACAATCCCAAACACATGGCGATTTGACCTCATAGCAGTCACGAATACAGACAATCCCAAACACATGGCAATTTGACCTCATAGCAGTCATGAATACAGACAATCCCAAACACATGACAATTTGACTTCTCATAGCAGTCATGAATACAGACAATCCCAAACACATGGCAATTTGACTTCTCATAGCAGTCACGAATACAGA